>OX383302.1:8405000-8707276 GCA_947523025.1 Dryobota labecula
TGCACTCGTAACAGGATGTTTTAAACTATGTAATGCGTCATATATATATATATTTTTTTTTAATCAGTTCTAAAAAAAAAATATTTTACATGAATGATTAGTAGTCATTGGATACATGAAGTGGGCTGTCTTTGTAAGACGACTAAAATGCCACGGTGTATATATAAGATATTTAAGGTAACCGACGTTCGTACTATACTCAATTGCGTTTCTGTAAATAAAGTTTTTTATTGTATTACAAAAGGTTATTTTATAAAGTAAATAGGTACCTACATAATGGTTTACAAAATATTACTTTACCTGTAAATAAAGAAACAACATTCAAAGCTTATGCTTTCACGAATATCGTCTCCTTTTATTAGTCTTCACGTTTTATAATTAACACAATAGTTTATAAGCTTATAACCTCCAAATATTATCATGACATGCACAACATGACAACCCACTGACATCTCATGTCAGTCGGTCATTCCATCTTAGCTGTCATTCTAATAATCACTCGCGCGTGAATGAACGCGGGTAAATTCAAATCAATGAAATGATAGTTACCATTTCATTACATACATATATATTTTTTTTTTTTCTTTAAATATGGGAGAAAAAGACATGTTGCACAGGCCCCAAATAAATTGGAATAAGAGCAGGAGAATAATGATTGTCAAATTGTCTATCAACTTCAATGTATTGTCCTTAAATTCAAATCCCAACTGTTTTTCTTTGTCAGTCGTATGAAATGGCTATAACACGGAAAATTTACGTAGTGTGCCAACCGGCTTCAATCCCCTGCAATGCAAGCAAGCAATAAAACTCTCTGAGTGTACATACAGCCATACATGTAAAACTGATATGAACATTGATTTATTTAATACTAGCTTTAGCCCGCGACTTCGTCCGCGAGAATTCCACAACTAAAGGGTTGTTTTTCGGTTAAGACCCAACAAAACGATGACGATGATGTAGGTCTGATAAAACACTACTTCACGAAGGTTGACGCAATTTTAGCAGCAGCGTAGGCGCGGGCTTGCGTTCGGCGAGCTGCTATGGGCTGCTCGCCGTTCGGTAAGGACCAGGCCCAGGTCGATGGCGCGTTGTTTTCCACGCGCGCCTCAAAGAGATGTCAGCACGCACTGACGGGGTCCTCTAGGACCGGTGCCTGGCAGGGTTGCAGGTTTGTCCGAAAGGGATACCGTGGCCCTGGCACACAGGCAACTGAAGGAACACGGGTGGGTTTTAGTCAGTAAAAGTCCGGTAAGCGATCTTCGGGCAATGATGAGTTTTTGTTGAGCCGTCCAACACCACGAGCTCGTCTTAAAATCTCAAGATCCATTAATTCAGGAACAACCAATTTCTTATTCAAATTAATATATTCAATTTATAATTTATATATGACGTCATTTTCAAGCACATGAAAGAAGAAAGAAGAAAGAAAAAACGTTTATTTACGGTAAACATGACGCAAAAAAAGAACACAACACAAAAAAAAAACAAGTTGAGGGGTAAATATGCGTCACATCCACGCAAAACGGCCATCGCTCAGCATAATGCTGCAACTCTATGCGAGACAGAGCCCCAGCGCTGGTTTTCAGCGACAGCTGGCGTTGACGTGATGACATCGACCGGTACAGCATACAATGAGATAAAAAATAACATAAATACACAATACATAATTATTACTAATAGTTTTTATAAAAATAATATTATAAATAGTCTTGATACTCATTGTTCTTGAGAACTTCTTTTATTGCCTTCAAGCCTTCATCTTCTTCTTGAGCCTTCTCTATACGACAATGGAGCTCACTTTGAATAACGCATATATTTCGACTTAAAGCGTCGACATGTTGCATCTTCTCACCAGGTCTGTGTACCATCGTATAGTTAAAATCTTGCAGGTACATGATCCATCAGGCTACTTTAGCCGAGACATCTTTTTTTGTTAGTCTTCTGGAAAGCTTCACAATCAGTGACTATGGTAAAACTTGTTAGTACATCTTTGATTTAAGTATAAAAACGAAAGAAAATAATAGTAATTCATGATTTCTACTGGATCCCGATGCCGATAGTTAAAATCGTTCAAATAAAAAATAAAAAATTTGTTGTAATTTCTTTCACTTCTTTGAGAACTTGATAAGCCGAATCAACAAAAGTGAGGATCTGCAAAGATACGCGTTAGAGAAAAATACTGTAATCGCTTCAGTGATCTTCATGTTTCAAATAATAAATGATTTTATTTCTTTATGTAGGTTTGTACAAAAAAAATTATACGTCAATCATATTTAAAAAAGATAAGGTTCCCTATCTGAATAATCTGAGAGAAAGGCCGAAACGAACTCACGAGGTCACAGTCTCTTTTAAATGAAGACCATGTAGATTGGTGTTATGAATGGTCTTTTGGGGAAAGAACCACACAAATTGTGTGGACCTCTCTAGTCAATAATCGTGCAGCTCAACCTCAACGTTTTGTAATATAGTGCATCTATTATGGCTGGTCTGAAGTCGTCTGTATGAAATTTACTCTCTGTCGGGTACTTACTCCGGTCGCACCTCATTTTGGAGTTAAATTACTCGAGGATGACAATCATTGCGATTCTACGATGGCGGATGGAGCATTTTCAAAAAAAAAAAAAACAAAATTCATTTAATTAACTTACACAAAGTTAATTAAATGATTTTTTTATTTTTTTTTGTGAGTTTGTCAACTTTTTGACGTCTTTTAAAGAGTATTTAAATGCCACGAAAGAATTTTTGTATTTGAATTTGTAAAATTAGAGTATACCTGCTCTCAGGGCCTCAAGTCTGCTATTGCAATAGTGTTAGAATGGTCTATCATTGATTTCATAATTGTTGATTTTGACAAGTTTGGTAATCTACTAATATAATGGCGTCATTATGACTTTCCAGTAATCAGCCACTGACACTCCATTGAAAGAATTGGTAATCTCGTACATAATGACAAATGAAACTTCCTACTAAACTTCCAACTTCCTTTTACTTCAGATTGCTTATAACACTAATAGATAATATGTAATAATATGTATAAATTAAATCTGACATGAATAAATTTTCAAATTTAGTAGTAGTTTTTCGAAAATCATTTCTACTAACGGTTTTAAAATAATGGCAATACGACAATGCCATTGTAATACAATTCTAGTACGAGACCATTGACCGACCAAAGATCGACCATAATGAATTTAGCAGATTACGAAATTTTTGCAAAATGACAATGGGATCGTGTTGGAGTGACGAATTTATAAAAATAGCAGACTTGGGCCCCTGGGCTTATGTTTTTCAATACGACATGAATATGATTTACGATAGTACTTCCTTGTATACCACGTTTGTGGTGTTACGTTAACGCCAATATAACCAGGCAGAATCTGACAGAGCGAGAGAAACAATTCATTGTGAAGTCGATACCGGCCATTTGCAAACACGGTCATTGTAAAACAAACCCTGAGCGGGAACTGCATTTTCTTAAATTGAAATGGATACTCTGTAGGAATTAGTGGTATCTTTGGAATGAATTTAGTTTCTCACTGTTTCTCCTCGCATCTCTTTCATAATACTTTTGTTGTGTGTGTCAAATAACTTGTCTTTTTTAGATGCACGTGTTACTGTAACAATACCGTTTTCAACGCAGTGAAAGAATGAGGTCCTAGAACATCTTGAAGTAAAAAGCGAAGATGTTATCATTACGTGCTATCGGCGTGAATGGTGTATACCCTGCCTAAGGCTTGGTCTTTGTTTCCGGGCCATGACGTCATCTCTTCGTTTCTTTCTCTCAAACCTGATGATACTTCTATATAAAGAAGTCTTTGATTAATTGTCGGATTTACATAAGTCAAAAGTACTAACAGATTTGTTTTAGGTGGACTTGTGGATGAGTTTATTTAGAGTGGGTTCATTTGGATTAAAATAAAGATTTTGTTCATTTTCTAAATGCACAGCCAAATGGATGTCTGTAAGGAATCTTTCGTTTTACATCCTGTTCTTCTTTCCCCAATACTACAGGGGAATGAAGTATACTAATATATCCATTGTAATGCCTATATTCTATAGGTATTACAATGGATACATTGTTGACTCTTTGCTATAATCTTCTCAGTTTTGTATGCAATCTCTGGCTCATACATCATTCTGGTTAAAGTCTTGTCCTTCCAAGGTAAACCTCTGATCCAATACCTGGATTCAATGTCTTGAACACTAGGTAATTCTTCTTTGTGTTTTGTAGGATACAATAAATTCACATTTAAGTTTTTTTTTTTTTACCGTGACGTTCTTAAAACACGACGTCATTTGCGAGGAAGTATCGAAATAGAAATAACATCATTTTCTTGTTGAACGTTCAAAAATCGGTAAATAAGCGTCAAAATGACCTTTAGATAAATCCTGACTAAAACGTAGTCTCACAACGGGATTGCCATCAATTCCAAACTTTGCAAATAATTCGCCATTACGATAAACCTCGAACACGTACGGATAGATTTGTCCCGCTGCGACTAACTCACACGCACTCCCAAACGTATCGGACAACGACATTTCTGCAAAGTAATATTCCGCACTACCATAATTATTTCCAAATCTATCGTGTGACTGTATCGCAAATTCATCCCAGTTGCTCACAACATGTTCAACAATTTGCTCTCGTATCTCTTGAGCGAAGCATTCATCGCCATACAACAGATAAGACATGGCCCTGAACAGGCAAGCTCCATCACCAACTATTGAAATTATGACATGCGGTATTTCTACACCATTTACGTTCAAAATTTCAGTTTCCATGGCGCAGAAAGTGTTACCATCAAACAAGCAACTATTTTTCTAACAACAACACAATATCATCAACAACGACAAACAATAACACAAAGAACAGCGACAAACAACCCAACCAACAACAACAACCAAAACAACTTTATAGTTTTCTATGAGCGCAGCAATTAGGATTCCGTACTAAACTACAATGAGCAGACCGAGAAGACAAAAACGCTAATAGAACTAACGCCGCCATTTTGTTTTGTCAATACAATCTCTGTGATAAATTCACAAATGCTTATCAACAGTGCCCCCCTGTCAAAGTCATTCAGATGCCAAAAGATCCTTGTAGCACTTTTTAACTAAATGACAATGTCAAAAAAAAAATCTGCACTATTTATGATTAATCGAAAAGGAGGTTCGCAATCCGAACTAGGTAGATATGTTTAAGAGGCTACCGAGTGCACAGTGGCGCCCTCATTAGTATTTCGGTGATTTATTTTATTTTAGAATGAAAATGCAGAAAATAAGCTCGTCAAGTTGTGCTTCACAAGACTATACGTTATTATTACTACAAACAATAGTTTTAAATTGTTATGTTTTATTGTAATCATTAAAACGGAACTTAGTGGCCACTATTTTCCGTTCCGTAAAGAAATCACCGAAATAACGATGAGGGCGCCACTGTGTGCACGATGCAGTCTTAAAGCATGTTACTTACGTCATATTTCTAGCATTTTTCAACTGAATTCAATTATTCTTTTTTTGGAATATTTTTTTTAACGCCGCTAGTGGTAAGAGTTCACTGGTAGAAATCTTCACGTAAGGAATAAGCGTTATGCCCCCTCCATGCGAGTTTATCCAAAGAAAGAAAGTGAGAAAGTGTGAATTTAATACACGTTTTTAATATAGAGCCATCTAGGTAGTAACATTATGAGAGCATCTAAAAATTAAAAAAAAACAGCGGCCACAATCCTCTAGATAGAATTTTGTTGCTTCGTGTCTCAATATGAAACGTTATAAAAAGGATTCCTTCACCGATGTCAGTAATGCCCAACATAACCTCAGAAAGTATATTGGATTTGATAACTTGTGAAGAAAAAACCGAATTATAACCAAAAAATACAACGTAAGGTAGGCTTTAATGGTTCGTCTAAGCCATACATCGTACAACATGACGCGCGACGCACTAAGCACCCGCCATCTTGACGTAGATCGAAACAAACAAAAGTAACAAAACACAAGATTTATTACCAGAAAAAGTGCCCTTTTGAAATTGTCAGCTTATTTAGTACGTACGAATATACAGGCTGTTAGGTTAAATGTGGGAGATCCTGGAATACTTACTCATGAAAATGGACAACCTTCTATGTTCTATGTTAGAGGGTTTGGTTTCCGCACTTAGTCTTTAAGATGGACCATTGTACGTGGGCCATGGCGGCCGTCGGTGGTTATTCCAACCAGCCCACCTCCTTCCAGAAGCTGATAATGTCTCCTGGTCTGTTCAGAACATCGGCATAGGATCTGGGTTCCCCGAGGGTTTCTGTTCTGATCTGGGTGACGCCTGTGCATTCGACGAGCACATGCGCAACGGTTTCATCTGCCTCCATGCAGGCCCTGCACAGAGGGCTGTCCGTTATCCCTATTGTGTGGAAATTTTTGTTTAGTGAGCAGTGTCCCGTGATGGTCCCCGTCATCAGGCGCAGACCGTTCCTGTCCAGGCGTAAAAGACGCCTGGTCAGCCTACTATCCAAGGAAGGCATATAATAGCTTCTCTGGACTACCTGCAGCCCGGTGTCGAAGTCCACCCGTTCTCCGCTTATGTGTGGGTGAAATCCCGTAGCCACCTGCGAAGTTGGTTAAAGGGGATGGGTATGACAGGCTCGGGTCCACATACCGACGAGCTGGATGCCCTTCTGGCCAGTTCGTCAGCTGCGTCGTTACCCAGAGATCGGACAACCTTAAGGTACCAACTACCGAACCAAACCTGTAATTACGAAAAAAATAACAGCTGTTTCATACATTTATGTTATTAATATTATTATTACTTATTTATTAACAAACAAAGTTTATAGAAATCTTAAATTAAGAACTATGCCCCGCAAAACCATTTTCACGGTTTGTCTGTGTGAACAGAACAAATAGTTATTACTTATAATGTTTATCAGTGCGGACACTTAATTTTCACTTATTGCACTAAATAAATAAATAAATAAATTCATTTATTTCAGGTAAATAACACCCATTGCCAAACATTTAAAATCATATAAAATAAATCATATCAAATAAAATAAATTAAAATCAAAAAAATTACAAAAATCAAATCATATTAAATCAAATCTACTCATTATAAAAAAAAAAAAAAAATACCTTCTCTCCGACACTGGCACAGCAACATGTTTGCTGGAACAATGCCGGATGAAGGGGCAGTCCAGCCTTCCCGCAATCATGGCCAGTACGATGCTGGGGCTAACCCGTACCCTACGCAACAAGGACGCGGCGCGCTTGCGCATGGTCGCATGAAAGCAGTCGGTGCGCGCCTCTGAGAACATACCCGAGGCGCTGCAGTTTCGGGGTAGCCCCATCACCGCCCTGAACGCGTTATTGTACTGGACGCGGATGGCGCCGTAACTTCTATTATAGTAGTGAGCCCACAGACTGCACGAGTACAGTGATGTACAGTACGCTCTAAAGAGCGTTGCCTTAACCTCACTAGAGCACCGCGCAAATCTGCGGGCGATCATGTTCGCAAAAGTAGGTAGGTAGGTACTAAGTATCACGTAGTTCGCGTTCAGTCCCATAGTAACAGTTGTTAATTTTCATGAGTATCTACCTACTACATAACACCTCAGTATTTTATCTCACGAAGTGACGCGTGCTTTGCTTGTGGTTACTAAGTGTTCTCGCTTTGAATTCGTGTGTATTAAGCGCAGGAGTTCTCGGTACCGTCCGACAAACGGGCAAAGTTGGAAGTGTGTGTATGTGCGTGTATGTGGTATGTGCTGACGCTACTCGTCTTCGCGCACAAATTCACAGCGTATTTGTATACTTGGTTACCACAAGTACAGTCGCGGAATGAAAAGGTTGACCAGTTTTCAAATAAATTCATTTACGCGTTGCAAGCACATGTTACCTTTTTAAACTGTATAACATACGAGAGTGTTGTATTGAAAATTATGTTAAACTGTTTGACAACAAAGTTCAAATTTACTTAGGCGAATGTTCCTTGACTATTAATAGTTGAACAAGAACCTTTTTATTAGTTTGTTCTTGCCATTACGTTGTGTCAAGTTTGATAAATCTAATTACATCCTCTTCGCTTTTAATGATTAAAACTATAAATGTGAATAACAGTTCCTGTCAATGTCAAATGTCATTGCCATTTTTTTTCATTCATGTAGTGAAATGACATTCATTATGACGGAATTTGTCATACTCGGTCGATAAAGCAGATACTGATAACCTAAACTGCGCAAGCAAAAACAGATCTTAAGGTGGTCAACCTTTTCATTCTGCGACTGTACAACGCGATTCGATCTGGGAGATAAAAATATTCTACTACATAACACTGCCCTAAACTATGTTCCTCGTTTAACCTAACACGCTGTATATGTAATGGGCTTGAAGTATGGGTAATGAGTCGGAAAATGTCCACAAAAGTTGGCAAGGCAGTATAGTTTAGTTAGACAGCTAAGTGCTAAACAATAGATAGAAATATTTATTCATTAAATTATGCGCAGCGGCAGCGCCATGTTTGATTCTTTGTGTATGCGGAGAGAAATTAATAAATGTGTCATCATTTTTTTTTTATATCATCATCATCATCATTCAGCCGAAATACGTCCACTGTTGGACATAGGCCTCGCCGCGTATATGGAATCCCTTCCAATATCCAGAACCCCAGTAGATCTGAGCTGCGAAAGCCTTTAAGCGATTGAACGCTATTATTATTTCGCTTTATTTTTGATTGATGGATTAAATGCTAGCCTTTAGTTATTGATGTGTATTTAGTGTGAGTGATGGCCGGAGGTACCGGCCATCACCAGGCATTTTTTTATAGATGACAGATTATTCTTCTCACTCCACAGGTAGGCAGGACATACGTATAGTACATACTAACTCCAAGGTATACCTGCTCGTTGGTCTGAGTCGTCGCAAGTGCTACTGCTGAGAATCAGGTCCTGGTTTCGATTTCGAGGTAGAGCAAAGTGTTAATGGGTTTTTCTTTATGGAATTTATCAGTAGCAGCCTGGAGTCTGGAGTCATGCTTGGTTGATGGCAATAGGCTCGCCTCCTATTAAATGGGACTTAAACATAAAAGGCGAAACGTGGGTGTACTATTAAAAGGTCTCTCTGCGGCTTATTCCACAAATCCCCCCTGAAAAATCCACCTTAGGAGGAAAAGTGGAATATATAAAAACCAGTCTAGAATTCACCCCTGATAATCCGGCTTATTCCACAAATCCCCCTCAGTGGGGAAAACTGAACCCTAATGTAAAAAATATCACTTCTAGTGAGTTTTTTTTTTTTTTTTTTTCAATTCTAGTTTTCCCCCCTAAGCAGGAATAGCAGGGGTGAATTCTAGACTGTTTTTTATAGATTCCACTTTTCTTCCTAAGGGGAATTTTCAGGGGGGATTTGTGGAATAAGCCCACCTCTGCCTGTCCCTTCGGTGATTACTGGCGTGGCGTTATGTAATTCTAAAGTAAGTTGCTACTTTTGTACATCTTCATAGATGTTGATGACTCAAACACACGGTTGTATTTTTTGCACTCGTATCGAACAATCTAAAGTCGAGACTGTTCGATACGAGTAAAGAAAAAGAAGTAGCTACCTACATATATTTAAATTAAGTTCTCTTTTCTTATCAAAATAAACTAGCCACTGTAATAGTGTCGCCTACAATTGATGGCCGCCTTAAGAAACAGGTTCTCCAACTAACGAAACAACAGCTGCGTACAGTTACAGCAGCTATAACTGGCCACGGGTCATTTAATAAACACCTCTTAGTCATTGTAGACACAGTCTGCTGTGCAGGGCCTGCATGGAAGACGACGAGACAGCAGCTCATGTATTTCTAAACTGCCCGGTGGTCGCCACTTAGAGGGCCGAGTACTTCGGCAACCCAGGTACCCTACGTGAGATTCTCAGTAACACCAAGGTGTTGCTGGCCTTACTTGAGGAGCTGGGGTGGATCAAATAATCGATATTCCCATCCGTACCCAAAATACGCGCATTGACGTGGAATTGCGGAACCAGCCCAATATTACCTATTACCTAGTGTCGTAAACATTTGGGACATAAATATTATTATTAATATTTATGTCCCAAATGCTTACGCATAAATGTCCTAAGAAAGTTGTTGAATACATACATATTTAGTAGGTCTCTGTTTTAGAATATTATCTAAGAAGATTAGGGCTAACAAAAACGTTCGAATTCAACGTTCAAGATATTCTAGAGCCAAGTTTATGCTGTAGCTTGGTAACAGCGCGGGAATTGTATCTACTGCTTAACTTAGCATGGAACTGTGTTCATTATAAACTATACTTGCATTCAAACAGCAATGCTATGTTTTAGTTTGAAGAACTGAAATTAATATGAAAATTATTATTGAAATTGAAATTCTATGAAGCAGCCTGGAATTACGATTTGCGATTTATAAATGTTAATAAACTGGGATTTCTATAGGGAAACTTTTAACTGATCCTCTAAAAACTTATTGACCTCTAATGATGGACACTTTTTTAAATAATTGAGCCACTTATCTTTTTGGCTTTTTCCCACAGTTGACCGAACGGGTTAGGTTAGGAAAGAACTGTGTCAAAGCTCGTGCGAGCTGAATTGGTCGCAGTAACTAAGCTAGGGCAGCCCGAGCAATAGGTTAGCTTAGGTTAGAATTGTGGCTAACCGAGCGCGAGCCGAGCGAGCGAAGCGAGCAATGTCGCGGCAGCGGTTGGCGCGGCGGCACTACATTCAAGTTTATCGCAGTTACGTGGCTATTTAGTGTTTTTAGGACCCCAAAAAACGAATTATTAGAGGTTCGCAAAAAGAGGCGCAATCATTATATTAGAGTGTTCAATAATATATCGAAGAGCGCAAAATAGGAATTAGAGATTCGATTAAATACATGCCATTTAAATATAAATGGCAATTTGTTGGTGAAGATACCATATCACTTAGAACCATCCCTTCGGGGAATAATTATAAGAGTGACGTTATGTTTTTTGTTTTTTTTTTTTCTAAGAAATAAAATCAAGAAAAATAATGAAAATGCAGAAGTTCAATAAAAACATACGTCAAAGAACTAAAATCTAATTTTCTCTAAACCGAATGACACATTTTCCAGTAGAGAATTTCTCAATAATATTGCCGCAATATCTGCCCCAATGTATTTTAAATTTAACTGAGACCGGGCGGTGGTATCTATGATTTATTTCAGCCGTATTTCATAACTCATAAGTTACGGGGAGTACGAGGAAAAATGTTTTTTTTTTTTTTTTTTGTTTTAAATCTAGAAGCGAGTTTGGCCTAATATTGAAATGCTGTGTGTATTTTGAATGTTCAGGAACTTCTTTCTTATTTCTTTAATAGGTTGGCTGATTTGTACCAATTTTATATTTATTATTCTAATTACCGTACTTTTTACGGCTTCTGATAAGGTTTTTAACATCTATTCACATATTTTTACCATAATCACAACACTTGGCAGACAGATAATTCCAACATCATCAACATCTGCCCAGCCTTTTCCGAACTACGCAGCGGTTGGCTTCCAGTCTAATCGAATGCAGCTGAATCGAAATGAGACAGCAGCTCCAGTATTTTACAAGGAGCCGTAACGGCTGTCAAAGATCCACGAGTAACAGCCGGGAGCCCGGAACCAACGACTTAACGTGGTTTCGGAGGCACAAATTATCACATCGTAATACATTATTATCCTAAAGTTTACGACGACCACATTACTGGAAGAGTAACGTAGTTATTTGAAATACACTTCCAAACAACAATCTTAGCTGAAGTGGACCTTAAATTCGAAGGAAATAGGTCGATTTTAACCAACTACACGATTTCTTAAAGGCCAAATTAAAAATCACCCCCAATTTTCCCGTAAAATAAAGTAAGAACATATCGTAACTCTAAACAAAAATTTGACACGATAAGTGTCCCGCAGCCAATGATCCTCTGAAAGGCAACGCAATATTTATTTCATTCACTTAAGCTTAGAAAACCATTGAAAGGCGGAGTTTTCTTTATAACCTTATTCACTTAGAATACTTTTAAGATGCTTGTTGTTTCCTCCAAAGAAGCTTTGAAATTCACCTTTGAAAAGATTGTTCTCACGTTAAAGAGAATTTTGTGTAGGTAGGCACCCTATAGCTTTGCTTGAGGTAAACATATTATCGAAGGTAAAAATAGGTATCAACATGGTTTTTACGCTCTCACGCCCCTAGTCGCCGCAGGAGACGCCCTGGGCGGCGGGAATCGGTAGCCGATTCCCGGCCACCGTAGGCGCGGGCTTGCGGATGGCGAGCTATGGGCAGCTCACCGTCCGATAAGGAACAGGCCCGGGTCGACGGCGCGTTGTGTTCCACGCGCGCCTCATAGAGATGTCAGCACGTACTGACGGGGTCCGCCAGGACCGGTGCCTGCCAGAGTTGCGGGTTTGTCCGAAAGGGATACCGGGGCCCTGGCACACAGGCAACTGAAGGAGCCCGGGTGGATTTTAGTCAGTAAAAGTCTGACACGCCCTCCCGCTCTGCCCACAGCGGGAGAAGTTAATTGATAATTTCCCACCAAAAAAAAAAAAGGCACCCTATAGCTTTGCTTGAGGTAAAAATATTATCGATGGAAAAAATAGGTATCAACATGGTTTCTACTCTTGTTTTGGTAAAAGCAACGTCCCAGCGCCATGACACATGGAGAGAAAGTACTTTAAATAATATATAGTACTTTAAAGAAAATCTCAAGGGCTGATTCTTCAATCGCCTGTTAAATTTATTCCAGAAATATTGCTAGTTTCGGTACGAAAACTGTAAGTCATCAATCTTACTCCCAGGATATAAAAGATCGGACGACTATAAAACCAGGCTATATTTTTTTTTAAATACTTGAATTTCGCCTAGAGGGAATCTATCTGGAATGACATGTAGCCTATCAAATGAAGGTATAACGTAATGCAGAAAAAATAAACAAATAACAAGAAATTCAATAAATTAAGTACAATATTTACATTCAATTCCAAAACCATTCGCTGCAAACTCTCAGGAACAAAAAAATACGAAAGAGGAAAAGTATTATGTAATACATTTTTCTTTTATTTATTTATTAACTAAAACTTTATGCACAAGTAAAAAAATATTGTACAAAGGCGGACTTAACGCCTTTTTTTTTGGGTGGGAAATCATCAAATAACTTCTCCCGTTCTGGGCGGAGCGGGAGGGCGTGTCAGACTTTTACTGACTAAAACCCACCCGTGTTTCTTCAGTTGCCTGTGTGCCAGGGCCACGGTATCCCTTTCGGACAAACCCGCAACCCTGGCAGGCACCGGTCCTACCGGACCCCGTCAGTGCGTGCTGACATCTCTTTGAGGCGCGCGTGGAACACAACGCGCCGTCGACCCAGGCCTGGTCCTTACCTTTTTTTTTTTTATTTCTTTTTTTTATCAAAACAGAAAAAAAAACTCCCTATCAAATTCACGTTTTACGTAATGCAGAAAATAAAACAAATAAAAAGAAACTCAACATATTTAAGTACAATATTTACATTCCAAAAAAACCATTTCGCTACAAACTCACAGAAACAAAAAATTACCAAAGAGGAAAAGTATTAAGTAATACATTTTTCTTTGTCAACACCGACCGTACAAGCACTTAGCAGAAAAGTGACACCCTACTTCTTATTTACACTCCATATAGCACTTCAAAGCTGTTTTCTGAAAAAGATATAAATAACAGAACATCTAAGTTGTATCTGCACGTTTTAATCAACAATCGTAGGATAGAAGGTGTATTCTACGGATTTCCACGTCAAACACTAAGCTCACCGGAATGTTAAAAACAAAGATAGGGAGATTAGGGACTGCCAAACTGTTGCAGTTTTTAAAAGAAGAGTGAATGAACACTATCTTTCCATTTTGTCATAGTTTCGTATGTATTAATTTTTTTATCTACACCCATGCTATAAATCCTCTATTAAAGTTTCTGAAACAGTTAGCTTATTGCCAACATTAAAACAACCGGTGTCATAGTAACCATAATATCATCCAAACGAGTGGCATAATGTTGTACTAAATTTCATTATGCAACTCCTTTGCGTTTTCGAACCCTTCCTTACTCATCAAACAGCCACATTTATGAATTTCAAAAAAAGAACATCGTCATGCACACGAGTTTTACTACCTCAGCACCGTAATTTAAAAAAAAACTTATAGGTTATTCGAGTTCACGTCGCATCCCGCCATTTTTGTTCGATATTAGTATCGCAAAAATGTATAAGTTTATTGTTTACAAAAATGAGTGATACAAGCTTTGATAACACACCACCAGATATTTCTAATGCAGCAAAGGACATTTCTAACCAATTATTACCAGATCGAGAAAACAATATGAAAAGGCGTACCAAGATTTCATGAATTGCAAAATATCAAAGAGTACAGTAGAGATAACATACTCGTAGGTGTAGATAAAGTCTTGTATGCAACTGTACATAATTAGGTATTAAAACACTCAAGCCTCGTGTGATAATAGGATCACTATTATCACACGAGGCGAAGCCGAGTGTGATAAACCCACATTCGTATTTTAATACCCCTTATTAATACAACAGTTGCATAACTAACTATAAATTACATTATAATTGTTTTAGTGATATTTATTTTAGAAGTGTGTATGTAATTAAGTATATAACATATGTTTTTATTTAATAAGTGAATTGCTTTTTGAAGTGTAAACTTCTTTAGCCGCGTTGAGCGATTTTTGGTAGGGAAAAAACTTATCGGTTCACGTTACCGAAATGCGCGACATGCTCGTGACGTGTTGCGCCAGACTGTCAGTTATTCCAAAGATTTGAGTTTTCACTTCTGTTGGATTTTTTTTTATGTATTTTTTTTTTCTCTTCTACTTTTACACGTAATTTCTTATATCTCCTGTACGCACCAGGACTTAACTTAGTACGGCCTTATCCCAAATGCGTACAGTGTGGCTATGTTTAAGGCAATCGAGCCTGGTACCGAATAGCTGTAGGTAGCTATTCGGTACCAGGCTCGATTGCCTTAAACATAGCCACACTGTTAACGTTTAATAAACTCCGTTATTTCACGATAAATACAAAGCACTGTAATTTATTTACCACTAGCTTTTGCCCGCGGCTCCGCCCGCGTGGATGTCGGTTATCGCGTAAAAAAGTAGCTTATGTCCTTCTCCATATCCCAGGCTATATCTCTGCCAAATTTCATGACGATCGGTTCAGCGGTTTAAGCGTGAAAACGTAACATACAGACAGACAGACAGAGTTACTTTCACATTTATAATATTAGGATGGATATGGATTAATATTACACTATTTATTCATTGGTACTTAATCTATCACTTAATTAAAATCTTATTTAATCCAACCAGAGTACAACCTGTCTTATAAAAAAAAAACCGTTACCCATAAGCCGAAACTACTCCTATTAGAGGTCCCAAACAAGAGCAATATCGACACAAATTGCTCAAGTGAGAGATGTCCTGGGCAATTTCATTAGGGAGCTGTTTTATAGCCAGACTGAGATCCCAATCTTTCCAATCACGGCAACTCGGTTAGGGAAACATGTTGCGAGGATAGGAATGGCGATTGAGAAGTCGAATTACGTTGAATTAGATCGTACTTTTTGGTAGTACTGTGATGTATTTACGTATCTGAAATGACTACCTTTTGCCAGTAGCTCCGCTAGCGTAGATGTCGGTTATCGCGTAAAAAAGTAGCCTATGTACTTCTCCATAATCCAGGCTATATATCTACCAAATATCATGTCAATCGGTTCAGCGATTTAAGCGAGAAAACGTAACAGACAGATAGACTAAGCTACTCTCACATTTATAATATTAGTATGAATTGATACAATGAATAAAGGAAATAATCCTTCTAAACCATGTTAGTTTCGGATTGAAGTCCAATAATTATATATTACTAGCTTTTGCCTGCGACTTCTTCCGCATGAAATTTCTTGTTTGGGCTAGAAACCCTCGCTGGCGTCCTCAGAACACGCTACCAAAGTTTCATCACAATCTGATCAATGGTTTAGGAATGCAGAGAGGATAAACAAACATTGATTTTTATTTAATAGAAGATTAGACTTCAGTATATTATACTAACTGCTCCCGCGTAAGTTTCGATTCCGTGGTTTATAGGTAAAATTTTGCTACTTTGGATTACATTATTGCAATATTGTTAAGGATCTCAATTTTTTTTTTTTTTAAGAAAATTATAACCTGTTATTTCCTGATAATTTAGCTTTCAATTGGTGTTATTTTTTTTATTATTCAATACTAACAAACAAACAAAAAAATATTTCCTCTTTATAGTATTATAGTACCTATAGAAGTATAAATTATTCGGATAGGGCCTGATTCCTCGAGTCGTATTGTGAGGAGGTCTAGAGGAATGTGGCCGTTTTTATTTAGATCGTATTTTGTTGCTTCGTGTCTCAATATGAAACTTTAAAAAAGGTATTAGATAATTCTAGACACACTTACCGATATAGTTGATTGAGCCGTTTTTCACAATTCCTTCTCTGTCACGAGATAATTATGTTTTTAAAGGAGTAACTGGTGGACCGGTGACAACCCTCTTAAGAACTTTTTTTGAATTTTCAGTCCCGTTTTCCATCGCCATGTCTCGCGCTTTTTTTTTTTTTTTCATATGTGCTTGCGCTTAATGCTCCCGCGCACTAGGAAGCCAAGCAATCGGAATATTGAGAAAATTCTTGGCTGCCTTGTGCGCGGGCTCCTATTAGACCTTATATAGAAACGACCAACGTAAAGGACTTGGGTCTGTACATTGACGGCAGTTTGAGTTTGAATAAACACGTGGCTCAGGTGAGCCAGAAAGTCTCATTCTCACTGCGGTCTCTCTATAGATTCAAGCATTTCCTCCCATCTAGCACCAAACTCACCTTGGTCCAGTCACTTGTGCTTCCTATTATAGACTATGCTGATGTTTGTTGTTCTGATCTTTCCCAAGAACTTCTAAATAAATTGGATCGACTTCTCAACAATTGTATTCGGTTTGTTTTTGGCCTTCGTAAATACGATCACATTTCTTCCTTCCGTTCTCAGCTTAAATGGTTGCCTATCCGACTCAGGAGGTCCCTCAGATCTCTCTGCTTGCTCTTCACGATTATGAACGATCCATGTGCTCCCGATTATCTCAAGAATTATTTCAAAATGTTAGGCAGTTCTCATAGTCGTAACCTACGAGCTTCCAAGAATCTACTTCTCCAAATTCCTTCACACCGTACCGGTTTTATGTCAAATTCCTACGCTATCTCTACTATAAAGCTCTGGAACGCGCTACCTTTTGGCATTAAAAAAGCTGAGAACAAATTTACTTTTAAAAGAAAAGTTCGTAAAGTTCGGACTTAAGTCACACTAAATAACTCTCAAATGATAGTCTAGTCATAGTAATTATTATTAGGTGGTATTTGTTAAAATATCTATTAGTTTATTTTATTTTTATATGTGTATTAGTATCAATAAAACTATATAAATTCTCTTAATCAAGAAGTTAGTATTGTAGTCATTATTTTTGTACCCTACCACTGTTTTTATATTTAACCCAAAGGTTGACTGGTAGAGAATGCCTTGTGGCATTAGGTCCGCCTATGTACCACTATTGTACATGAAGTTTAAATAAATAAATAAATAAATATATATGTAGGATTGACTGCCGTAGCTTGGCTGCCACAGCCAGGCTGCCTAGTGCGCGCCTGCCCTTACCAAGATTAATGTTAACATACATAAACATAATTGCAGCTCCTACCAGTACCTAATCTGTACCTACTCTGGACGCTTTTAATGTGTAGGTTTTTTTTTACGTCGTTCTCACATTTAGTTATAAATTCAACTATTTTTGTAACAATTTAATTTAAAAGAGTGTCCATGGAGATTCCTGTCCGTTCAAACTCAAACTCAAACTCAAATCATTTATTTCAATTAAACCATTTACAGGCACTTTTGAATTTTCAAGGAGTCGGTCAGTAAGAAAAATGAAGCTACATTCCCATTCCAAAGCGTAGGTACCTATGGAGAAGAACGGGCAAGAAACTCCATGGACACTCTTTTAAATTAAATTGTTACAAAAGTATTCGTTACATCTATAATGTTGCATTTATAACTAAAAGTGAGAACGATGTAAAAATAAAAATAATAAAACTTACACGTTAAAAGCGTCAAGCGTAGGTAAAACAAATAGAAACAAAATAAAATAAAATAACCCGTGGCAGCTAAGAGATGACCAGTCCCAACTGACGGCGCCCGTTCACGAACATGACGCATGGATTAGCACCATTCAGCTCAACCATTTTGAAGGGCGTTCTTATCTATAGGTACCTACTACGCTTTGGAATGGGCATGTAGCTTCATTTTTCTTACTGACCGACTCCTTGACAATTCAAAAGTATGATTTGAGTTTCAGTTTGAGTTTGAGCTCATTATCTTGTTTATTTTTGTTAAGAAAACCTTCCAACATTTTGTTACAAAGTCAGCCCGTATTTCTCACTGCGCTTCTAAATTCAACACACAATAAAAAAAAAAAGATTAATCCTTTATCTTCATCAGTATTCTACGAAGACATTATAACCCAGCCTAGGCTGGGTTATAATGTCTTCGTAGAATGCCTCGTAGTGCAAGATAACGTATTACTAGTAATACGTTATCTTGCACTACGAGGCACTCTTAGTTTCATGAACTTCTAAACTTGGTCGGGTTATCTGCAAATTGTCACTAGCACGGTGCAGTTATAGTTGGGGAGCTAGGGATGTTGACAGAAATTACATCATATTTTTCCGTCTTACCGAAACGACGAAAATATTTTGATGGGGCTGAATAAATAACGATAATCACGCTATTTTCAGTCCTATCAAAATATTTTCAGCAGGACCAGGTAGCATCTGTATTTTGATCGACCTGAACCATTATTATTTGAGCACGTCATAGAGTCTCAGAAATATAGCAGAACTAGCTTTTGCCCGCGGCTCCGCCCGCGTGGATGTCGGTTATATCGCGTAAAAAAGTAGCCTATGTCCTTCTCTGTATCCCAGGCTATATCTCTGCCAAATTTCATGACTATCGGTTCAGCGGTTTAGGCGTGAAAATGTAACATACAGACAAACAGACAGACAGACAGACAGAGTTACTTTCACATTTATAATATTAGTATGGATTTAGTAGGTAGTCGTAGTTTTCATTGATTTGACTGGTTATAAATATTACCCTTTTATTGGATAACAATAACAATCATTACCAAAACATAGAGAGAGAGAGAGAGAGTAGGTATGGAATCACAAACCATGTTCAGATGTATATATATATTAGCTTTTGCCCGCGGCTTCGCCCGCGTGGATGTCGGTTATCGCGTAAAAAAGTAGCCTATGTCCTTCTCCATATCCCAAGCTATATCTCTGCCAAATTTTATGACGATTGGTTCAGCGGTTTAGGCGTGAAAACGTAACATACAGACAGACAGACAGACAGACAGAGTAACTTCACATTTATAATATTAGTATGGATATATATTTTTTTTTTTTTCAATTAGACTTAGTATAGACTTAGTGTGACTTTGTAGTATGACTAATATTTTCAGCACCCTAGCTTCGTGACTACAAGGATTATCTTGTGTTGTGAAAGCAGTTTATGTTGGATGTTTCAATGGATTATGATGGAAATGATACACGGAGTTTGGAGATACGGGCTTTATGTTTTACTTTCTGTTTATGAGACTACGTTGCAGTTAAGCTGTAGACATGTAGAAGGTACCTACCTACTCAGCTATACTCCATTTATTATAACATTAGACAAATAACAGTCAGCCCTTTTGTTATTTCGATATAAAAAAAGTTTTTCCCCTACCAAAAATCGCTAACACAGCTAAAGAAATTTTCACTTCAAAACAATAATACTTTTATTTCAATACTCACAGAATTTTTGTAAACCATTTCGGATTTATTGTTCAACAAACAAAATGGTTGACGTCAAATCTCTACATTCAAAAGTTAGTCGTACTAGCCAAACCGAACTTTATTTCAACAAAAATCAGCCAGGTTTTTTTATTGAAAAACCTTGTGTTATCTGACTGATTTTTGCTGTCAGAATGAAAAGTTTTCCTTAAACGGCATTCACCCAATTTTATGAAACTAGGTTCTGTAAAGATTACTACCTATTTGGTGTTTCCATGCAACCTCCGCGAGTTTTTTATAGGATAATAACAGAGATGTATGAGACAAACATTGTATTTTTATAACATAACATAATATCACGCCTTGTTTCCCTGAAGGGTTAGGCAGAGGTGTACTTATAGTAGGTGCATCCACATTTCGCCAGTTATGTTTAAGTCCCATGTTATAGGGGGCGAGCCTATTGCCATCAACCGGGCACCAATCCAGACTCCGGGCAGAAGCCACGCAGGCGAAGCCGCGGGTAGCAGCTAGATAATTTATATTATTTTACATTTTTTATTAAAGAAAGATAAATAGGTTTGTTTGTCACAGAAACACGTGCGTCATCATTATCTCAGCCGAAAGACGTCCACTGCTGGACATAGGCCTCCCTCAATTGGGATGGGGGAGTTTGCCATGATCGCCACGCTTGCCAGGCGGGTTGGCGATCGTAGTATGGCGTTGAAAATGCATATTATAGGGATCGCTGCTGCCCATTCTCTAGTAAGTCCATTAGTCGCCTTTTATGACAGCCATGGGAAGAAATAGGGCGGTGCTATTCTTTACGTCCGGCACCACACGGTATACAAGTAACGTTGTCTTGGGTATAATCAATTAATAATTAATTTACTATGATTTTTTTAAACATTGCATGCATACTTTGGAAAATCTTCTGTAACGCGGTTAGTTTTACAAACATTAATCTGACATGCAAAATATCTACACAGAAATAATTTGATTTTCAAATTCAAATTCATTAATATCGCCTCTTTACAAGAATAACGTGATATTACAAAAAAAAAATGTTTTTATGAAATGACACGTTGCTCTTGTAAAGAGGCGAATTATCATAATGTATTGTCATTATATTTGTAAACTATCAATCCGTGTTGTTTTTCCTGCCAGTAGCAGCTGGTCATTTCGCCTCTTTACAAGAGCAACGTGTCATTTCTTAGAAACGTCTTTTTAAAAATATCACGTTGTTCTTGTAAAGAGGCGATATACTATTTTTTTTAACCGACTTCAAAAAAGAAGGTTCTATGTTCGTTTTTTATTTTTTTATTATTTCCTTCATATTTTTGTCAATTGTGGACTGATTTTGAAAATTCTTTTTCATTTGTTAGAGGAAGCTTGCGCAATGGTTACAAATAAATTGTATTAACTTGGCTTGTGTTTTTGTTAGTTTGTCTAGTTCGTTTTTGAGTTAGCTTTTCTCAAGAGAAAAATACGTATAATACGTATTTTTCTCTTGAGAAAAACATAGCTAACTCTAACATTTTCCATGCAAAAATTTAAATTACCAGCTGTTTTCAAACTCCTTATGTAAGAAGATAATACCCCCTATGTTCCCCTATTACCAGAACAGGGAGGAAAAATCACATTATACAGGAAATTTAATATGCACCGCATCTAATAAATCTGATAAACAAGCAGGGGCCTTCGGTGATCGATAAAGGGATGTAAACAAATTTAGCTTCACTGCCGCCAGCTACAGAATCGATGAGTACAGAAAGTCGGCTCCATACAACGAGTGAAAACAGATGCAAGCTCACACGCTTACGTGTACGTACGGCGATCACAAAGAGTTATTTAAAGCTTACTCACGGTCCAACTAACTAAGAAGAATGAAAAAGAAAGAAAATACGATTATTCGCGGTAAACATGACGCAAAAAAGAAAATAAACACAAAAAAAATGGGGGGAAAATGCGTCACATCCACGCAACACGGCTATCGCTCAGCATTATGCTGCGACCCTATGCAAGACAGAGCGCTGGTTTTCAGCGACAGCCGGCGTTGACGTAATGACGTCGTCCGGTGCAGCAAACAATTACATAATATTAAGACGTTGTACCAGTACAGCGTATGTACTTAAAGAAAATTAATATAATTTAATTAATGTGACAGAATATAAACAAAAATATAAAAATGACGTAAAACTATTAGCAAGTCATTGTAACGCTAATCTTATCTCATTGTTATAAAGTACCGACAGACTTCGTTCTGTTAAAAGCTATAGTATAAACTCCACTACTCTACCCTACCCTACCTACCTACCTACCTACCTACCTACCTACCTACCTACCTACCTACCTACCTACCTACCTACCTACCTACCTACCCTACTCTATCCTACCTACCTACCTACCTACCCTACCCTACCCTACCCTACCCTACCCTATCCTACCTACCTACCTACCTACCCTACCCTACCCTACCCTACCCTACCCTACCTACCTACCTACCTTACCTACCCTACCCTACCCTACACTACCCTACCTACCTACCTACCCTACACTACCCTACCTACCTACCTACCCTACCCTACACTACACTACCCCACCTACCTAGGTAGGTAGGTGGGGTAGATTTTTTTTTTTTTCTTTTTTTGTAGGGTAGAGTAGGGTAGGGTAGGTAGGTAGGTACCTACCTACCCTACCCTACTCTACCCTACCGTAATTTTTCTCGCCGTAAAAACCATCCTTGGACTTCAACGAACATTTAAAAAAAGAATTGGTAAAATTGGTCCAGGCGTTGTTGAGTTATGCGCTTACCAACACATTTTGCGATTCATTTTTATATTATAGAAGATATAACAATGAGATAAAGAAGAAAGAAGAAGAAGTTTAAGTATATATTATAAATATATAATGTATACTTTATGAGATGAAATTAATATTTTTTGAATGATTGCCGTTAGTTTGATAAAATTCTCGGCAATCATTCTAATTAATAACTTACTGAGATAAGAGTTACATTGCAATGACTTACTAATGGTTTAACGTCGATCGTGAATATTCTACCTAAATCGCAGACTTCTTAGACATTGAACAGTCATCTGAACTGACTCGCAAAGCCTCGCCTAGATCTATATCAAATGAATGGCACTCGCTGTACGTGAATTGTGTCTCTATGTGCGTGCATTTTCGCTTGTTGCATTTAGCTGACCTTCTGTACCTATCTATTCTAAGACACAGCTTTTACGTACAATTAAGAGAAAGCTATCATTTCCTGGTTGAAGTAAAGTGGTTCGAAACGCTCAACACACATTAAATATTAAAGGCTATATTAACAAACCGCTCGATTTTGAGGTTTCTGTCATAATGACAACGCCTCTAATTTTCAAATTCGATCCAGAGATTTTCAATATAACATTTTCCCTCGAATTGCTTTATTGAGATTCCAAGATGTGGTTTTGTTACCGAAACACGTGTAACGTTGATGGAATTCAAAAGACATAAAACATAACTTCACGCCTATATTCCCTAAAGGGTTAAGCAAATGTGTACTTATGTACTATGGGGGACATCCGAATCGGACCACTATAGGGACTATTCTTGCTTGCAATGCTCGACCACTATAGCAACGCTTATCTACGCTCATCAACCAATAGTATCGCAGCATCAGATTTTTGCTGAGCCCCTTGTTTTTACTAATAAAAAAAGACCGTAAAAACCATAGCCGAAGTGGTCAGACATCTGTGATCATTGTAACAGAGCCTGAGAAATGTATTTAAACAAAAGTTTTTTTACTGTCGTCGTAAAAAGGGGCGGTAAACAGATGTGCGGTGATATCTATGAGCACGGGATTTTGTTTTGAAAGTGTTCCGATTCGATAGTACACCTCTGTTTAACCCTTAGAGTACACCCACATTTCGCCAGTTATGTTTTTAAGTTCCATGTAAGGAGGCAAGTCCATCGCTATCAACCGGGCGCAAATCCAGACTCCGGGCTGCTACTGAGAAATTGCAGACCGAAAAGCTCAATAACATTTTGCCCGACCCAGGAATCGAACCCAGGACCTCATGCTCAGCAGTGGCGCTTGCTACCACTAGATCAACCATCAAACATTATCCTGCTTGAACCTCCTGTTCTATTGAACCAGCAGAGCCCTCCCATCCGGGCAAAAGTTACCGTTGCCAACTTGGAACACCTTAAGACGCAGATATATGCCAGTGACCTTGAGTAGTCAGCTTGCGTGTTCTGTACTGAGCTCACGCAACCCGTCGCGCATCCAGCCAGTAATAGGACTCGCCCATCCAAGAGCGCTGTCCGAAATAAGACGCATTATTAATTTAATAAAACTAAAGGTATTTTTATAAAACACTTAAACTAAAAGATCAATACTTAAATTGTCATTAAAAATATGAAGGTTTCAGAAAAATACGCTTGATAGATTTTGCGTGATTCTCAGTTTTTTTTATCTGCGTTAGACATAACTTTACAAATGAATTTCACTATGTAATATAAACATGATCTAAAATATTCATATATTAAGTTATTAAGAAAATGCTCTTATTTAATTTTAAAAAAATCCAAATGATTTATTTATTTAATACTTTAAGCACAAAAACATGTACAGAGGCGGACTTAATGCCATAGGCATTTTCTACCAGTCAACCCTTGGGTGATGCAGAGACATACAGTAGTAGGTGCAATAGCGAAAATTGAGGAATAAATATTCATTTAAATATAAAGATATACATAAACCTATTACAAACTATAAATTCAATATATAAATCTTATTATATATAAATATAAGCACAAATAAATACACATAAATATGTATACTAAAACAAATAAGACACACAATGGGAAAACATTACCGTTATGATGATACTGCCAGCTTCTTGCGAATATGCTCACGAACTTTTACTTTAAAAGATAATCGGTTGGTTGCCATCCTGATTTCCTGGGGGAGCGCATTCCACAGAGAGATAGACTGTATAAAGAAGGAAGAGTGAATGAAGCCTGTGCGGTGAGCGGGACATTGAAGAAGACGATTGTGAGATGAACGAAGATTTCTATTGTGGTTGGCGCAAATGTACTGAAAGTGGGGGGCTAGGTAACGAGGGTCATTAACGCTACTCGTGAAGACGTGATCTTCAGTATTAATTAAAAGTACTATGTACTATGGTATTATCTCTGCATCACCCTAAGGTAGACTGGTAGAAAATGCCCAAGGCATTAAGTCCGCCTTTGTACAGTTTTTACTTGTGCATAAAGTTTTAATAAATAAATAAATAAAAGTCGGTTATCGTCGCCTTAAATTGAATCCGTACCCAATAGACAGCAGCAAGCTCAACCTCCACAAGTTGGGGTTCATGGACGGCTTTTCCCCACAGACAATGGCTCATCTCTCATCTTGCACCACATGCCCTGTCCCCAGCACTCGTGAGGACCTAATGGCTGCGTCAGCGAACGATATTCGAGATGCAGAATTTTGGGCCGGACAAATTAAAAAAATATTATATATCTTTTCGTATTATTTTTGCCATCGACACGCTAAGAAGAAGAACATAATCCTCGAGAATATTGTTTTTAATCGTTAAAAGTCTATTCTTCTATCAACAACCGAAGGACATTTTTATGTAATGTCCAAAAAAATATATATACACAACAACGTACCAGGAAAAAACAATCTTTTCACTTTACAGGTCCCCCGACTTCGCTGAAAAGATTGGTTTTCAGTTTTCCAATTTCGGGCACAATGGCGGTTTATTTGCACAGTGTAATCTATTTAGTACTTATCTTGTGCCCATTCAACACTAAAATCATTTAGCTTGTTTGTAATTTTTAGTCAAATTTTTTTATTCACTTTTTGACAAGTTTGGCGTGTTTTTTTATTATAAATTTTTTATGTCATACTTTTTAGTGACAAAACTATATATCGATATTCTTGCAAACGCACAAGTGCCACGAAAGATAAGTGTTATATTTTAGGAAATCAATACCGATATCGAAAAAAAGTTGGCTGGTTATTGTGTGTATTGTTATATATTTTTGTTATGTACTAAGTAAGCTCTAGACGATCAATCATATTATATGTAGTAAAATTTTTATGAAAAAAAAAATTTTTTTTTTTTTCTTCACTAACCTTGGCGCCCCTTTATATTTTTTTTATTTTTTCATCAGCCTATGTTACCCGGGATAATGCATAGCTTCTAAGGATATCACATACATTGATATCGGTTAATCCGTTTAGAAGTTATGGTGGAATAAAGAAACTCACAAACATACATGATGCCTGAATACATCCTTTTTTCAAAATTCCTTTTTTTGGGCAGTCGTGACATAAAAAAAAAGACAAAATCAATATATTTACAAATAAACTAATACAAGTTTTAATAAGAAAGTAGTATTAACGAAAATTTTAACGACAAAATATAAGTGCTAACATATATCATATACTTTACTAATAAGTAAAGTAAACAATCCATACTTAATATTATAAATGTGAAAGTAACTCTGTCTGTCTGTCTGTCTGTATGTTACGTTTTCACGCGTAAACCGCTGAACCTATTGTCATGAAATTTGGCAGAGATATAGCCTGGGATACGGAGAAGGACATAGGCTACTTTTTTACGCGATATAACCGACATATCATATATATAAAATAAAAAAACAAATATAATAATATTAGACTTAGTTCAGAAGACTGGATAAGCAAAGTTTTTGAAGCTTCCTCTCTCCTACTATTTTTGCTGTGCCCGATAGGATTCATAATGATCTCATAACATTTTAAGTTACCACCTGAGTACACATTGTAGAATGCAAATAAAATATTGAGTATTGAATATTGACCTAATAAAAAAGTATTATGCCTTGGAAGTTGGGTAGGCCTTTGGTGTGGGATGCAACCTGTGTCGACACCCTTGCGCCATTTCATCTTCCTAGCACGGCGGGTTGTGCTGGGGCGGCTGCTGCAGGTGCAAAAAACCTCAAACGGCGCAAATATAACCTTATAGGGAGTTATATTTTTGAGCCGTTTGGGGTTGAAACATTAGGTCCGTGGGGTCCGAGTGCTCATCGTGTATATCGGGACATCGCCAAACGGTTGGTCGACTCTTCACGTGCCCAGAGGGCTGGCCTATTTTTAGGCCAAAGAATCAACGTTGCCATCCAACGTGGCAACGCTGCCAGCCTTTTGGGCACTTTTCCCACTGACGGCGATGCGGAAGAATTTTTTGATGCCCAATGAGCAGAGTTTATAGTATAAATATTTTATTTTTAGTTTGTATGTTGTATGTATGCAAATAAATAAAATTCATAAAAAAGTACAAATCCCTATATAATTCAATTTCGTGCCTATAAAGACCTTAACCTTTGAGGAGTTCCTTCGTCTGGAGCCAATCCTGGGTGTACAATCAGATCATGCTTCTAATTTAAATGTCTTGCAAACTGAACCGACATGTAAAATTTCAACTCCGCAGGATAAGAGGAATTGATTTTAATTGAGCTTGCAAGATTTGTCGCGTACATACTAACAAGGGAAGTTAAATAAAAGCTTGTAATAAATAAAAGCTTGTAAAACACGAGAGTTAAATTCTCAAAATAAAATAAATGTGCGGAGACACATTTTCAAATCCCGTCTTAATCCCGGGACTGAAATACGAGAAGCCAGAATGCTGACGTTAACTCAAAGCAATTACACAAGTGAGCCCCCGGGAACGGGTGAGTGACGCAAACTTATAAGGTGGCCGTATTATCTTGCAGGAGTTATGCCGGATGAATCACTCTCATCTCATGCAGATAATAATATGGTGATTCAATTACGTGGGTATTTAGGTCAACAGATCAAAGTGTTAAGTAACTTAAACTATGTGCAATGTGATGTAATTTCATTTTACAGAACTTGAGAAATTAGGTAAATATAATATTGTCGAACATGAATATTTACAACAAATTGAATCCACGATAAAAGCTGGTGTATCTTATGCTTTTTCATAATAGGAGCAAAACTATTTTACTTTGAACCTAAATTTGTTTGACACGGATTCAAAAGTGTTATTAAATTCTTTGAAAAGTGAGTGATTCTTTGAAGTAAGTGCTTTGTTCTAGAATCATCTCATTTATTTATTCCGAGTAGAAACACCTGAGTTAATAATGATGTCTAGAATAGCTTTTTAATTTCACTAAAAAGTCAGCCTCAGGCCGTATTTGTTAGAAATTAGGTTATTAGGTCACGTCTGAGTCTACCTAAAACTGGATCATTTTTCATTTTCAGGCTTTTAGACTCGACCTATTTTAGAATAAGCTGAGTAGAGTAAGCTTCCCAGCGATGAATAAACAACGCTTATCTGACTCGTTAGTGCCGTAAAATACTGGTTTATTAAATGATCGCCATTCTATTTGCTATCTGTGGTGATATGGAAATTTTCCCTTCGGTCTTTTCAATCAATCGGTCAATAAAAATTTAGGTATTTCGGACAGAATCCATAATTCAATTCAATTCAAAACATTTATTTCAGACGTAGTCCATATATTGTTAGTAACGCAAAAAACCTTATAAAACTATTGTTAGTCTATACAAAAACAAAGCCACAGGAAGAAATAAAAATAAAAATCACAAAGTGGCAGAGCACAGGAGTTTATGTCAAGCCCTGGACGCGTCCACCCACCGTGTGTAGTCGCATCCAGTGCCGCCACATTGGCGAGTCCCAGCGTTAGTAAAAGTGTTAGTATTTTTTCTTTTTTCTTTAAATCTATGTTAGTAGATACCTAATACAAGAACAATAAAACCTGTAACTATTCCCACCCAGTGTGTCTATATGGGACAGCCACTTCGGGAAGCAATCATTTGCAAAATGCTTTGAAATAATAATAATATTTATTCTGAACTGAATAAAGGTTTTATTATTTTCAATGTATCAAAGAAATCTGTAGAATTCTGTTCAGAATAAATTATTATATGCTGATATAATCAAATTTAACGTAGGTATTTCAGTTTGCTAAATCCAAACTAAGCTGATTGTTCAAAGCCAATGAAAAAAACTACCTGTATGCATTGCAACATTAAAACACGAGTTTATTTACAACCCCCGAGGGATTGAAATATTGTCGAACATGATTATTTACAACTCAAATCGGCTTTATGTATTGTGGAATACACAAAGCCGTAGTCCAAATGCTCCAATAATATCACTATATCACACGATTTAATCTGTTGATCCCTCATAATATATTCCCGGGATCAATCCCGGGAAGTGGGCCACCTTAATTACCAAAGCGAGCAATAAAATAAATCCGATTATTCGATTCTCGGCCATCGTGTGGCACATCACTGAACTTAATAAAATTAATATTAATTTCCTTGATTGAAATATTAAATTTTCATATAATTGACAAAGTAAGTTTTAATTGACGTAATTAACAATTTGGCAGCTATTATGAAGGTGACAGCGCTTATTTAGGCACAAAATGTATCGCGACATTGATTTAGCTTAGAAACAAGGTAAATTTAATAAGAGAAGTAGGATATTCTTATTATGAAATAAGTGGAATATTCGCCTGCGAACGCTTTTAAGAAAATATAATAATATTATGTAGAAAACCTTATTAGAATCCATAATTATATTCTTCCACTCTGACAGACGGCGTCTTCAGATGACTTTTACTTACTGAGCAATGAGCTAAACAGGCGTATACTTTGATACATTGAACTATACGTACAATCGAACTATACAATTGAACTATACAATCGAACTATACAATTGAACTATACAATCGAACTATACAATTGAACTATACAATTGAATATACAATTGAACTATACAACTATATTAATGCACATTATGAAAGTTGTTTGTTTAGAATCGTTTACTGAATCGATTTCCGTCATTTTTAATATAGGTAATTTTTTATCGCTAAAATAATTAAAACTACGTAAAAAAAATGGCGACTACCCTTCGCTAGACCATTATACGTTTGCAAATGTGTGCGTGCGTAGATTTGTAATGTGACCACAATATTCTCCCACAATTAGTATACATAACTAATTTAATAAATAAACAATGTTCTATACATAATATTAAAAATTCAGTGTATGTATTATGATAATAACATAATATTCTATATCTCACACACTGACATAGGTTATTAAATGTTCAAATTTTAGGGAAATATGTGAGCATCTTGTATCTATCACATAATTAATTTGTCTGTCATTGCTTCACTTTTCATTCTTTAACCTATTGTGGTAAAGTAATTTTATTCAAGGTAAGTGCATCGTCTTCACATACAATTAATAATTAATGTATACAAAATATTGTTAACATTTTAAAAGAGTAAGTATGGAGTTTCTTGCCCATTCTTCTCCATAAGTAACTACCTTTGGGAAGGGGCAACTAGAATCAATTAATTATTTCTGTAAATTTTGACGTTCAAAAGTGCCTATTATGTGCCTATTTGAAATAGATAATTTGACTTTGACTTTCGAGTGTTTGTTTGTACTTAATTCTGGGACATATTGTATTAAAGAAATCATTTTATTAAAAAAAAATCAGCAACACAGAAAACTCTAATCCAATCACTTCTAATAACCCCGACCCGTATTATAGAGTAGAGAGGTAATTACTCTTTGATACCTCGTCCCTCAAACTTCTGAAGAAGGTTCACAAACAAAATGGTGGCCTGTGATGTAAAACTGAGCTCGCCACTAATTTAATGATCCCAACTCAAATCAAGGTTGAGAAGTTTATAAACTTGGTGACTTCATCGTTGTGTTTACCCGACTGTCCCAGAAAGAGTGTAAAGATGCTTTGGATCAAATTCTGATAATTAGTAACATTTTAAGTTTATTACTCTAATATGAAACTTTAAATCTGTATTTGACACATTGAATCTTTAAATGAGGGGTGTTAAGTACCTAACTAAGGACTTGAACTAAAAAGCAATGGACTGTATTTTAAAATGAATGTGATCTAAATCCGATGTCTCACGACAGCAGACGAACATTGCCGGAGGCGCCCGAACAAGGGGTTTAATTTCAAAACCAACTAAAACGATTTTTCCTTGAAATCGAATTTCTTTTGTGTTCCCGGTTTCTCCACCAACCTTGGCTTTCCAACCTTAATTTGGTAACATAATCCATACTAATATTATACATGTAAAAGTAACTCTGTCTGTCTGTATGTTACGTTTTCACGCCTAAAGCGCTGAGCCGATCGTCATGAAATTTGGCAGAGATATAGCCTGGGATATGGAAAAGGACATAGACTACTTTTTTACGCGATAACCGAGATCCACAAAAGCTAGTCCACTGTAAATGTCATGGGTAAAAATCAAACTCCTCTACAACGGAATCAACCAATCACAGCACTTGCTTTTGAACCAAGTGACCTTACGAATAACATGGACGATCAATGGCGACTTATGTATGTAATTGTGTTGTGCAGCAAGGAGTGCGATTAAACTTTATTGATTTAAAAGATCATCAGTAACTGGATTGCCAGAAAAATCGTTTTAGCTGGCTTTGAAATTAGTCCCCTCAGATATAAGGCTTATTCCACAAATCCCCCCTGAAATTCCCCCTAGGAAGGATAAGTGGAATCTATAAAAAAGTCTAGACTTCCCCCCTGATAACCCCCATTAGGGGGAAAACTAGAATTAAAAAAATAAATACTTGTTCCATAGTTCCCCCTGAAAGTATTTTTTTTTACATTAGGGTTCAGTTTTACTACTGAGGGGGTTTCTCTCAGAGGGGATTAGTGGAATAAATCAAATATAAAGCCCCATTTTCAAGAGGCAGCAAAGTTGAAGTGGGAATGGGCTGGCCACGTCTGCTGCATGCCAAATGAGCTGTGGGCCAAAATAGTCACTATGTGGAACCCTAAGACAGTTAGAAGACATCGCGGCAGACCCCGTAGAAGATGGTGGAACGAGCTGGACAAAACAAACGACCAGTGGTCTACATTAGCACTGGATCGCAAACACTAGAATTCATGGGGAGAGGCCTTTGCCCAGCTGTGGGATTATACAGGCTAACAGTAACACGCCTGTGGCATACAATAAAATTGGAGCAAAAAATTACTTATATCGTCTAGAAAAATTCCGTAATATTAAAAAAATCCTTTCCAGAGATCCAACCCGACTGGCTGTCACAAGATGTAAAAGCACACTGTATCAGAATAATTGTTATAATATGTCAATCAAAAATTTCCTAAACAGATCAGAGAGCTGCCACTAAACTTCTTTAAAAACAAACTTAAGAAATGGCTTTTTAATATTATTATTAACATAAGCGGGATATTTACACTTATATCCCGCTTATGTTAATAATAATATAAGTGACCATGACAGTTTAAAAGGCTTTTTAATAGTATTCTACACAATAAGTGATTTTGTTTATTATAAGGAAAATTCAAAATATGATCTAACTAGCAATATAATAATAATTATGATGTAATTTTAAAGATTTTTTTTACCACATGATCATAATAGTAATGATTGAAGTGTTTTTATTCACCTATAATTTTAATTTAAGGTTTGTTTTGCATGCTGAAATAAGTAAGCAAAATATGTGAAACTATTTATATTTAAGACCTTTTGTGTACCGTATTTTATGCAAAATAAATATTATACTTTTTAGTACTTTTTTTTAGACAGTTTATTAGTTAATATTAGTTTTATTTTCATTTATCATTCAAAATTACAATATTGAGGTATCGTTGGTCCCAAACTAGGCATAGCCTGTATCTTGGGGTTTAGATGGTGCAACTTTTAATGTTCCTTCAACTTATGTTCAGTCATTAAGTACCTCATCAATAAGTTCAGTCATCTCGAGGGTAGCCAGTATTCGCGAAGCTAGCTGGTGTTAATTGGCGATCATTCAAATTCACCTGACCTGAAACGGCGATAAATAAATTATGTGATAGGCACAATTAATAGATAAATAAATCAACCTTCAAATATAACGTAACATCAAAAATATTACATAAATTCGCAACAAAAATATTCCAAAAGACGATGTTACTTTTTTAATACTTTAACTAATATAAAATTGCAAAAAAGAACAACGCTACTCGTCACAATGTCATCAGCATAGCACGAAATGTAACATTTTAAAATTAACTTCAAAATTCCACGTTCGAACCGCACGTAGCATTTCCATACACATTTAATATTCTATCAATAAAGCTGTCCGATTTAAATCGATTTCCATCCCGGTATTGATACCTATCTTAATAGTTGCATCGAAGTTTATTAATACCGAAATTCAATCATTTCCATAGTCGCTCGGCCTGATTCGAATCGACCTAGTTGTAACTTTACCGATTCATCCGATAACCGATAATTCTAGCTTTGATTACATGATTCGTTCAATTCTAAGCTATTGTATTGTTTAATAGTTATATACAATGACATATTAATAACAAGACAATGATGTAATAATGTCCTGTTAATGTATATATTGAGCGCCAGAAGCGTAGCCATTATGCTTAATTGGTTGGGCTGTGGTCGGGTCATCCTAGGTATCCGTGAGTAATGATGTGCTAAAGAAAACTATGTGATCAATTATCGTGTACCACGTAGGGTATTAACTAGATTTTTGGCAAGCTATAAACAATTTAATTGGTCGTAAAATATACCAAACACGGCTTTTAATATATATTTTTACCGTTTGTTGATCCTTTGAACTAAAATCAATGAGAACCCACATGCTATTAACCTTTCTATCATATATTTCTATCGCTTGTTCCTCAGTCATACATACATAGATACATTTAAAATACATTTCAACACCTGACGGCTCAATACCCAATGTGTTTCAAACTAAAAAGTCTTTTATGGGCAAATATAGGCTCACAGCAATGCCGATATACGGAAATAGGCACGGTAATACCATTCTTCGGACTCACTATTACTCAAGATTCCATAACAGCTGGTAAATAAAGGAAAGGTACGAATGAATGAGCTCAAAAAAAATAGGTCGCTAAACTCCAATACAAATTGGATTAAAAAAAAATTGGTTGTCTGTAAAGTCGGTTTACGGACGATAAATTAACGTGATAACGTAACACAAGCCGAAAGTTTAGGCCGATCGTGCCTCTTGTGCGTGCAGCCGGCGTTCCTCGATTTAAAAGACGATATCACGTAAAAAAAAAAATGGTGTCTCTCTAATGAAATGATCCTTACATGAGACAGAGACGAAAAGGTTTTTTTTTTCTGTTACGCATTTCTCACACCCAGCTCTCATAACTTGCACTTGACAAAAATTTAATGCCAAAATTGTTTCATGAAAAAAGAGCTAACGGTTCCTTAACTAGTTTCCAGGTATCTCCTATGGATTCGGATTTTCTCATACTGATCCAGTTAAAACAACGTGTGCGTCGGGGGACCCCGTCAGGAACGAAGTTGAGGTCATACAACCGGCCGCACACAATACTTGTCAGCACACACATACTTGTATATATACAATAGAAAGACACAGAGAGAGAGAGAATAGACGGGGGTATAACACTTTTTACTTACGTAACGATTTCGACTAGACCACATCAGCCGCCATCTTAAATTTAGATTTTTTTGTTATCAGCGCCCTCGAAAATCATGAAAATTACCCAAGTCGAAAATAAAATACAAAAAACAAAACAATTATTACTACTCGCACGCATATACACACTCGTATATAATAGAAAGAGATAAAGATAGAGAGAGACCATAAGGCTTGTTCGTTACGTGACGATTTCTAACAGTCAACTCCTACCGCAAGCCACATTAGAAAAAATCGTTATATGATACGCTCTTTTTATTCCTGCCCGTCTGTACTACATTGGATTCCACTTGCTAATAATATACCTTTAGCGTTAACTTACCCAAACCATAAACCGTAAGTATAGTGTCAACTACAAACAAAAGGTATCCTACTTACAGCCGTGAAGTTTCCGAGAAAATCCCGGGACTGCACTTTGCAGTACAAAATATTTTATTTGAACTGCAGAACACAGTATAAACACAATAGTAAAGAAGGTCGACTCAATGCAGCGCTTGAAAATGGGCGCACGCAAAAATAGACGTGATGGTCTGTTCCAAAAGTATTGGATTAAATGTAAACAAATGGACCAGAAACAGTACGCCAATTTGTAGTACAACTTAAAAATTGGGGGCTTCAATTTGATTATTGAAATACGTAAACCTGAAATTGATTTTGAATCACATTTTGACAATTGAAGTTAATTTTATAACCTCAGTTTTCATCTATGATTATTCAATTACAATTTAATAATGTTTATCTAACAATAATTGTTGGAAAAAGTGGTGAGATATAAAGTTGAACCCTTTGAAACACTCGATGAATTTGTTACTGATTCCCTTTATATTCCGTCCACTGAGATAATTCTTTTTGACACCTGTCAGTTTCATACAAACGAATATGTATAAAATCACTTCCTCTCTCCTTAAACATCATCATTACTTAAAGTTCCTTGGTCTTGTATCATGTTTATTATTGTGTGTGTATATATATATATATATATATATTTATATGGATAAGTATCTATATGCTTTGTGTATATGTATTTATTGTATATATGTAAGTGGTACACCACTAAATACCTGCAGTATTGTCTCTCCTTCTACTTTTGATCCATCCAAAGGTTGTCTGTAAAAGATCGCTTTTAGCGATAAGACCGCCCATTGTGACACCCTATGTAACAGTTCTACATTTATATCTGTAATTTTTATGGTGTACATAATAAAGAGTATTCTATTCTATTCTATTCTATGTATTTTACGAATTTAAACTTAATTAATTCTAAATCTTGTACAACTGACAAGTGTCAAAAAAGCATTCTCTCGGTGGACGGAAGATAGTGAGTGATTGCATAAGAATTCACTTACATAATGTTTTGTAGCATTTATTCTGACAGTTCAACAGTATCGATGCATTATTTACATTGTTGAGTAGATATTTTTTTTTTTTTCTAACTGGTTTTGTTTACACTTTCATCAGATAATTTTGAACCGGGAGATCTACTCCCTAATCACGAAATCCGTAGTTTCGGCCGAAGTTACGGGCGTTTCCTACTCTGTTTTTTTTTTCCTATTATTTTCTATTTTGTGAATGTGAGAACGTTGTAGGCCTAATAGACTGTATATTTGCTGATCATTTTCTATTTTGTTAAGTACCTGGTACTTGTTGAAAGACCTTCCTCCCTGTAACTTGAAAATATTGTAAAAACCAATTATTTTGAAAAGAGTAACCGTGGAATTTCTTGCGCGCTCTTCTCCATAGAAAAAGACCAATTGGAACCGTGCACCTAGCTTCTGACGTTTCATAAGTGCCCATGTAGGTTCATGTGAAATAAAATTAGAATATTTTATTTAGAATTTGACCGACGATCTGAAACAAACGCCAGTATTCATGAAACGCCTTTTCACGCATTTCTTTGACTCTGTTATTAAGCACCGCAATCCCCTGATTGGCCGCCGCCCGTTAAACTCCCTCTCGCATCAGTAAGATTCGCCATCCGAGGCATACTCCACCATCCCCGATGACGCTATCGCTCTCTTCCAGAACAGTAGTCCCTCCACTAGCACTGTTAGAAAGCACATCTCCCGACATCCGTCCTATCGTCCTCGCCAACGAGGCCCGTCGCGACGTCCCTGTCCATCCCCGCCCCGACCCTTGCTCGAGCCAACTCGTGCCGTTGAGCCTGTAGCTTTAAATTTGTCCCGAAATAATTATAATCCCATCCAGCCCGTTCCTTGCTGTCCTCCTCCAGCGACACCCTAAGCCGAGGTCGGTACCCCGAAGGGGATGCCCTTAGCGTGTAGTCACTTAGTTTTTAATTTTTATCTACGCCCATGCTATAAATCCTCTATAAAAGTTTCTGAAACAGCTTATTGCCAACATTAAAACACCCAGTGTCATAGTAACCATAATAGCATCCAAACGGGAGTTATAATGTTGTACCGAATTTCATTATGCAACTGCTTTGCTTTTACGGGGATGATGATCCCTTCCATTCAAACTACTCAATTCGTGGTATCTTTATGAATTTCAAAAAAAGAACATTGTCACGCACGCGCGTTTCACTATACTATACCATAGCCTCGTATCCCGCCATTTTTGTTCGATATTAGTATTGCAAAAACTGTTTCAGAACCTTTTATAGAGGATTCATGTCATGGGTGTCGATAAAGTCTTGTATGCAACTGTAATAATTAGGTATTAAAACAGTCATGTGCGTGTTTTAATACCCCATATTATACAACAGTTGCATAAATAACTATTATGCCCTGGCTGGAGGCCTTAATTTATTGGGGCAAACACGAAAGTCCAGTTAAGCAGTAGACATAGACAACCTCCTAGGTTGAACTGCGAGAAGCCAATCACAAAAAAAATACTGAAACAAATGCCAGCCACGAGTACGCTTGCACTCGCTCTGCATGAAGCATGCCTTTGTGTGCATGCGTTTTCGCTCGTTGTATGCAGCCGACCTTCTGTATCTATTTATTTGCTCTGCACAACTTTGTATGGTACTCGTGGAACTAGCGCTTGTCATGCCGATGGTTTAAATAATGCATGTCTTCCTCATCAACAGTTCTTTGTTGCAAGACTTTTAGTTTTTAATGCAAGCTTTTATAGTGTTTTTGAGTTGTTTCCAAATTAGCAAAGTAAAGAGCTTAGAATAGCAGCTATTTTTATAACGAAGAAGCTTTTGTTAACAGTACTGTCAAAGGTTAGTTCGACATTACCAAAATTATGCGTTTTTTGAATCAACAAGCTAGAAGACATACATACCTAATTGGACACCACTGCAACTGGAGGTGTAATGGTTTGCCAAAACAATTGTGATCTTATTGGGTGTTTCGACTTAATATTCCAATGGCACATAAGACTAACAGTAGTAATTAGCCAAGAATATTATATCGTGTCCGGAAAATGAAAAGGCTACTTGACTCCTTTTAAACGGAACTGAATACAGACACTAAATTTTTTAAACAAGATAATCTTTATATAAATACACATACATAAGTAAGTAAGGTAGAAACTACAGAATGCCACCTGCTGCGATAAAAATAACAAAATAAAAAAAAAAATCGTTCGCGGGCACATTTTGTAAGAAGCTGGCAGTATCATCACAACGTTAATGATTTCCCATTGTTTGTCTTATTTGTTTTAATAAATTCGTGTATTTATCTATAAATAGCTTCTGCCCGCGACTTCATTCGCGTAAAATTTCTTGATCCCCGTTCCGCAATCAGTTCTCGAGATATCATCAAAAAAGCCGTTCTGTACAAAATTAATGAGTTGTTCTGCTATATGGGCGGAGATAAATCCAACAAATCAAAGATCATAAAAATCAGTCCAGCCGTTCTTGAGTTATAAATGGTGTAAATAACCCGACTTTGTTTTATATAAGAATATTATTTGTGCTTAAATTCATATAAATTTAGGTATATATATCATATTCATAGTTTGAAATAGATATGTATGTGTCTCTTTATATTTAAATAAATATTGATTCCTATATTTTTCGTAATTGCAGCTACCACTGTTTGTCTCTGCATCATTCAAAGGTTGACAAGAAAATGCCTATGGATTCAGTCCGCCAGTGTACATTTATGTGCTCAAAGTATTAAATAAATAAGTAAGCCTGTAAATCCATTCTATAGTTTTAAAACTCTTCCTCAAGGGTCAAATGTCGGAGTGCCTTCTTAAGATTAAACTCACTGCACTTTTATTTGGTTCACTCTAGTTGACACTTGTTCTACTAAGTACGGAGTTACTTTTAAGAAACGACTGCTGTTAGTAGCCAGTAGCTTGTAGCTTGAATATTTTATTTTGCTTGCATTAAATAAAGTTGTTCTCCATAAAAACTAGGGAGTCTTAAGTCTGTCGCCATAGCAACAATGTTACACTGAAAAAAATGCACTCCAATCAAGTAACTTTTTAGCTTGATTGACGATATCTTGTTCAGATTAATCAAAATCTTAGCTATGTTGATCATCACGACAAGATTGCAGCAATACTAGTTCAAATGAATGAACGCTCAAACAAGTTTTTCGATCACCCTTAACAAGACATCATTGTAGAAGAGTTAAAAAAGTGGCAAGGTTGTGTCAATCAAGCATTTTATTACTTCAATAAAGATCATTGAAACTTGAATCTAATAATTTCGGTTGGAGCAACTATGTTTTAACTGGATTGCTGCAAATAGGTTTTGTGATAACTCCAATCAAATAAATGTAGTAGCTGTGATCATTGTGCTTGATAGCCTCAGATGCAAACAAGTTACTTATTCAATCTAAACAAAATCTTGATTGTAGCAACTACTTTATTTTTTTCAGTGTAACATTTGTTGTGTTTCGGCAGTTAGAGGTATAGAGGTACGAGAAACAGGGTGTAAAGTTCACTCATCCTCCATAGAAAAGGGAGGATCCTCCGACCAGACGGGTGTTTTGTCTGGTGGGCAACTGCCCGACGGTTGATGTCGGGATGTTGTATATATTTATGCTAGTCGCGCGGTAAACTCTGATTGCGCGATGCAGGATTTGTGACGTCAGGTCTTTGATGCATAGTTCGCATGTGGCGTTATACAACATTAGTTTTAGTTTATGCGAAACCCGAAACACGTGTCTAGTATTTTTATGTAAAGAATTTATGTACGAAATTTCAAAACTGTATCATGAAAATTAACAAAGTTATAAGCTTGTTATGTTACCTGGTTGTCCGTACAAAAACATGCTCACCACGCGGCACACCCGCGCCGCCCGCACCTTGCGTTCATTAATAATAATATTAATTTGGCAATGGGCACCTAACCGTACGACGATTGTAATGTAATTAACTGGTGATAACATTTTCCATCACACTTGCAGGCTTTGGACTTTGTCGTAATGGTCAAGTGCGGATAGGTACTTAGTGTCGCTCGGTGTCCAACTTGTAACCTTTTTAAAATATTTTTGGGAAAAAATATAACATGGTGTAAAAACTATACGAATCGATTCAGTTACTTATTCTGAACAAACTATATTCAGGTTTTGCATATACTAAAAATAATATTGTATATACCGCCACAGAGGTAAGATAGCCAGTTCCTCTGTGGTTGAGCATTCCGTGTGAAGCTCACTTCAACCTTCGGCCTTATCAGCACATACCATCAGGTGAGATGAAAGCCAAGAGCTTCCCCGTTGTGGATAAAAAAGGGATTTATAAACTTTTACAAATTCTGTCCTTGTGGAAGTGAGAGTGATAGGTAACATCAATCCATACTTCCATACTAATATTATAAATTCTAACGTAAATCTGTCTATATTTCTGTCGGTCTGTCTGTCAGTCTGTCTCTCATGTCATCATCTATCTTGCCTTTTACCATCTACATTGGGGTCAGCTTCCAGTCTTACCAGATGCAGCTGAATATCAGTATATTACATGGAGCGACTGCCTATCGGTCTCCACATCTCAGTTACATACTGAGTAATACGATAGATAGATAGATATAATACACTTAATTTTTTAGCAGTAAACCATCAAGATTATAGCTTAAGTCACGTATTCAACAACCATAACACACGATCTATTGCTTCTGACAGATTCAGTGTACCCAGAGTCACCAATTACTTTGGTGACAGAACCCTAAAGAAACGAATACCCTATCTATTGAATAGTCTGCCGGCAGACATAAGGAGTGAAACAAATAAAAATAGATTTAGAAGTAAATTAAAAAAATATTATTTGGATATGTAAGTATGTTTAAGTATATTACTGTCTAGAGACTCACTGACCCCACAGTCAAACCACTGCAATGGTTTTGTGGGGCTAAGTTTATAAGTTAGGTACTTACCATGTTATATTACTATAAAAAATACCAGATTTATATGTAGAAATTTTACAAGGGGTGACGCACTGGGCGGTATTATCGCTGAAATCGATCGATACCCCTTGGTAAGACCGGTTGTCAGACTTTCGGGCAACTATGTGACAAAGTGATGTCAAAGATCCAGGACTGACAGTCAGGACCAAGGGTTTACCCTAGTAGCATTTTCCGTTGGCATTTAGTTGGGCCAACTTCAGAGGTATGTGGCCCAACCAAACGCCAACAAAAATGCTACTAGGGTAACGTGCTTTCCGAAGCACAGAAGGTTCTCGGGGGTATTTAAAGATGGTCACCCATCCACGAACTGACCGCGGCAAGCGTAGCTTACCCATGCGGCGAGGCTAGGGTCATTGCAAGGTTACATGTAACTATGGAACTATGAAACGTGATGTACAAATACAGATATTAGATTCTGTGGCAGATATATTTTACTATCTGACGCCGCTTCTTGCTGCCTCTTCTTTTGACATAGATATCAAAGAGTTTGGAGTCCATAATAATCTTTTATAGTAAAACATCCTAATTAGAGGGCAAAATTAATGTTATAATACAACGTAGGCAACCTATCTCCTTTAAAATACGGTTTATATTAAAATTGACAAAACACGAGCGTGATATAACGTTTAATTAAAAATATGAATTTCCATAGGGTGAAATATGGTAGGAATATTAATTTGAACTTAATTATGAACGTGATAAAGTATATTCTCCAAAAATAATACGTGTCTCCTGTGAAATATTTTGGGAAAAACATGTTTTGTTGTCAGTAAATTATTTTAACGACTTATGCCTTGCTGCTTGTTTTGAACAGATTATTTTAATAATACTGAACTCGGAGCTAATACACGTTGTAAGTAAGTACGGTGAAATCTTTTACAAGAATTTCTACTAGGTACTTTTCGTCTGAAAAAAAAATACATTCTAGTCTTTAACATAGAATAATCTTTATCTAAATCCACGTAGGTATTTTCCAGATCAAATCAAACCAATCGTAGGTACTTCAACACACTGAGTAACATAAATCAGCATTAATTCGCGAACATTCGCTGTAGATACCTCGGGGATTCAAAACGCAGAGGCGCCATTATATACGTACATCACGAGGTAATAAATCTCTTAGGGAGATTCAGTGTAGGCAAAAATTCTATATTATTAGTATTTGATTAGCTGGGAAAATCGTTATTTTTATCGGTATACGGTTTTTGAAGGTTCTTGTTGATCACGTAACTTTAAGCTTCGGAAGAGCGAAGTGTTTGTTCACAGGCAATTTTTGTCTAAAAGGTCACTTCAACCACTATACTCCATTTACTATAGCATTAGAAAAAAGAGGCTCGTAGAAGCAGGAGTGCGAAACATTTTATTCAAAGTTAAAAGTTTAAACAATTAAACTAAAAATGTTTTAACATAACTTTGATAAATAGGTCGTAATAACATCTTCATCACACATTACTTACAACGAAACGAATGAATGAAACAAACGATTACGTCGTGATGATTTAAATTTAATTAAGATTAAAGGAAATAAAAGTCTTTTTTTTACAATATTTTATTTAAAACAACAACTTTCAACACACAATAGTTGGTGCAACTTCTTCGTCTTCATCATATAATTTAGTCACTATCATCAGAGAATAAAGTTGAAGAAGTTTCACCGACGTTACCTAATAATAAATCTTTCTACCACATCATCCATTATGCTTTAACTTTTCTTCTTCTTCTTTAATTGCATGAGCAACGCAAGACTGCCATCGTTCTAGCGTAATACTATCCAGATCTTGTGGGAGTAATTGTTTCTCCTTGTCTAATTTGAACGTTTTGTTATGTTGAGCCACATACCCCATCATTTGAGCCCATATTAATTCTATAGGGTTGAACTCGCAGTGGTAGGGTGGGAGGCGCAATACTGAAATACCCTTCTCTCTAGACATCTCATCTACAACAAACTTTTAGTATAAATGTCTTTGTATTTTTGCTTTTTCTAATAAAGTTTCCCTAAGATCTTTTTCCTCAAAAGGAATATTTTTGCTTTTAAACCATTCCTGTATATCTGCCTTTCGTGTAGCTGTGGTTGGCAGCTTCTCCAATGTCCTTGAGTGGTATAGCGCATTGTCCATAACAATTACAGCGCCACTCTCAATTTTTGACAAAATTAACTTGAACCATTTTCACTTTTGTCTATCGCGCTTCTATAACATATTCCCTGTAAATTGAGAGGTCTGGCTCTTATGAAACAGGAAATCCTAGTTCAAGAGTCAGGGCTACACAGATGATTGTGTCTTGAAGTGTAAATAAATAAATTATTAATATTATTAAAGTTGAAGGCGTCCATTTCGGAGTGGTCATCTTCATCACCTTTCTTTGCATCAAATATTAATGCAGCATCCATTAAAAACCCTTCACAAACCCTGTGAAATAAAATTAATACAAGTCAATTATTCCGTACCCCCTATATAATTTCACTGCTGGAAATAGGTCATAGATAAATACTATAACAAAATGTATAACTTTAAAAGTTCGCTTTGCATGCGGTAATTCATAATACAATATAATATGTATTACTTAATTAATAGTCAATAACAATGGGGTGTTCATTTTTTTATGGCGAGGACAGTCCATAAAATACATACCAGTATAACCGATTATAAGTTGGATTTTTTAAACCAACAGATAGACCTTCCCAATGTGCTTCTTTTGAAGACTTATTATTAGTGTCATGCCATATTAGGCTTTTCGTGTGACCAGGGCCTCAAGTCTGCTATTACAATAGTGTCAGAATGGTCTCTTCATTGTGAGTTTTTGACAGATTTGCCATACAAAAACTGTCAAATACTCACAATGGCGAGACCATTCTGACACTATTGTAATAGCAGACTTGAGGCCCTGTTTGTATGATAAAAGGTTATTAATATAAATACCATTCATTTCACGAACCAATTTTATGAAATTATGTTTAACTGTATAATGTTATTGAATGCAAGAGGTCATACACTGCTTAGTGCATAAATAGCTGTTAAGAAATTTAGAAGCACTGTACCTTCATTGAGCCAAGTGTCATCTAAATAATAATATATTTTCCTTCCTTTATTCCTTAGCCTTTTTATTTCATGAAGATATTTTAGTCTCCAAAGGACGATCTCCTGCTTGTCTATGACTTCTATGAGTGCACTTTTTCTGCTCCGTTTGATTTATGTGAACTTTAATGTTTATTTCATTATTTTATACAGACTGCTTTTTTTTTAAATCTGGCAGAGACTCGTCACTGTTAACTGCTTCCAGCATCTTGTCCAAGGTGGGCAACTCATTATTAAAGAAGAAGGAATGAATTTTCCTGCATATGCCACTAAATGTGATGTCATCAAAATCATCACGTTTCATGTGCTTCTGTTGGGGAGGGGGAGATTGCAGGCGACTTTTTATGTTGTACTCTTTGAGAATATTGGACAGAGTAGCCCGAGATACGCCTGTAAATAATAAAATCATGTGCGGAGTTTCTCAAATATAATACATTTTATCACAATGCATGTTAGTTTCAAATATTTTTATAGTAATAATTTTATGAATCATCCTTACCGGCAACTTCTGCGATTTTGTTTATCATCTCAGTCTTATAATGAGGAGTATCTGCAGGCCAGGACTCCAATTGCTTAAAAATATTTATCACAGGTTGTTTTTCTACAGCACGCAGTGTTCTCTTTTTTTTGGGAGACATTATTATTTCGTCGGAGTCAACTTTTGGACCACGTTGTTTTCGCCGTTGGCTTTGGTCAGACTCGGCACTTATATGTATGTTGTAAACCACTCGGTCCCGCACCGGGATCACTCATAGCTCAAAAAAAAAGTAACGTTTTGTACAAACAAGCCAATGACAACACTGATAACAATACAATAACAAAGAAATAACTAAATATTATTTATTATTTTAATAAATAACAACAAAATCACGAAAATTAAACAATAACAAACAAAGTATTCACAAGTAAATGACATACATGACAATCTTAGAACATTGTCAAGTCAATTTCACAGACGACATAAACCAGTAAAATTAGAAATCACCGGCTGTCACCGCTTATGAAGGGATTAAGTAACATTTTAGATTTGGTAGGATTATAGTGAAACAAAAAGCGTTGCAGTATTGTTGACTCCTGCTTCTTTTAGGTTTTTAGCATAGGCACTGTAATTTTAAATTGGAATGAAATAATATATCTAAATGAAAGCCACTTAATTTCATATGGTTGTTTTTTTAAATGATTACAATTAAGTGTGATAGCTGATATATAAATTCATTTTAATCGATTTGGCGTCAATCGTAACTATAACAAGTTTATTGTACTTTTGTTATAAAGTGTGCATCAAAAATAACCTTTTTTAACTTCTGTCTAATGCTATTATAAATGAAGTATAGATATAGTATATGTATAACTTGTGAAAGAAAATAAATTATTTGTATTAAATAAGAACTGAACTTGCAGCGGCCCTATCGATCATACCAGTCTATACGAGTAGTTGAAGGACAATTATATATTAGTGCCTTAAAGATATATAAATGTTTGATGAAAAAAAATATTGGGTTTCAGTTCTAAGTATGGGGAACCCCCAAAATTTATTGTTTTTTCTTCTATTTTTGTGTGAAAATCTTAAATGCTCCTACAAACAAGTGCGACACGCGACGCGACACAAAGGCCCCGCTCGTCGCGCGACATGCGGTATCTTTGTGTCGCGTCGCGTGTCGAGCCTGTTCGTAGGAGCCTTAAGCGGTTCACAGAATACATCGACTTATCAAGTTTCAACAGTAGGTATAGTTCTTATAGTTTCGGAAAAAGTGGCTGTGATATACGGACGGACAGACAGACAGACAGACATGACGAATCCATAAGGGTGCCGTTTTTTGCCATTTGGCAACGGAACCCTAAAAATTGTGAAATGTGCGGTTAAAATGCAGGCCTGGTGCAGGTTAAAGGCGGAGTACGGCGCGGAGCGGCAGGAGGGGGTGCGCGCGGGCGCGGGTGCGGTGGGGGCGGGGATGTCGTCGCACGACACATGCTGGTGCGCGGGCACCGGCGACGACGTCGAGGCGTTGGTGTAGTACAAGCTGGGGTTGGTGCTGAGGCTGGACACGGGCAGAGTAGCGCTGTGCGTGGTCGTGCTCACGGCCGGCTCGCCCGCCGCCGCACACGTCAGCGGGGACGTGTTGTTGAGCGGGCCCGCCGATGGCTGGCGCCGCACGCTTGCGCGACTTCTATACGTTTAAGGTGTGGATTGCGCCATTCCGAGAACAGGTCCTTTTTAGGGTTCCGTACCAAAATGGTAAAAAGGAACCCTTATGGTGTGACTCAGTCTGTCTGTCGGTCTGCTGTCACAGCTGAATATTTCAAGAACTACTGTTGCTATCAACTTGAAATTTAGAATAGTTTTAGATGATAATGATAGATGATTTTTTTTTTGCAACAAGGACTGGATGGTGGTCTTAAAAATTTGAAATGCCGCTACTAGGGTATGTGGGGTATCATATGAAAGAGCGCTGTTTGCACATTCTCAAACATTTTTTCTTTTATCTTTAGGCCGCATCTCCGAAGTTTGCACAGAGAAAAATATGAAATTATTCTATGTGATAGAAGCTTATATAAAAAATAAAACTATGTCTCTAAATAGCACACTTTTTCAGAAATCAACAAAATTTGCATTAGTTCCTTTATCTGTCAATAGATGGCGCTGACTTAAAACTGCAATATTCAATTTTGCAATAAAGGCCTCGCCGATGAAAACTTAAAAACATTTCGCGGTTCACAGCCAAAATATCCTCCTTCCTACCTACTCGCAGGTCACTTTGAGTGAAGCGCAGTTGTAGTTTTTGTGGGCACATAACTATTTAGGTCCTACTTATACAAATAAAGCTTATGAAGCTATATATGATGGTACGGAACCCTTGGTCCGACTTGCCCTTGAGCTGTTTTATTTTCGCCTATATCTACTAAACCTGTTTTTGGTAAATATGTTTTGTAAAAAGTCATAGAACAAAACTTGTTGTTTATGATTTTATAGTAAAATAGTCCTGGAAGGTTGTTAACTCTGTATATAATCTATTTCACTACAAATGTAGTCCTTATCCCAACCAGGCTTCCAAATAAATCATGAACTTGTTCAGTTTGATAAACTGCTGGGTAATGGTAAAAGGTCTCGAATAATGGGTAGCCCTACAAATGCTTTTGTAATCCTTACCACGAAATAGATAGGTGCAGAAGGTCAGCTCTATACAACGAGCGAAAATATGCGCACAAACATAGACGCGTAGATATAATAACCGGCACCAGTCGTGAGCACAGATGGGCAGTAGTGGGGGCAAGCTCACGCATGTACACTTTCGGCTAAATAAAAATGACACGCGAGAGTCCAATAGACGACGAGTATTGACTGACGAACCAATCGCATGCAGCTCCGCTCCCCCCGGCTTCTTCATTCCGCCAAAGAGACCTAAAAATTTACTACTGCGCAGGTGTCAGTTTGTGCTCACGACTCATGCCGGATACTATACAGCGATCTTAAACAAATGCCAGTCGCGAGTGCGCTGGCACTTGCTGTAGTCAATAAATCTGCTTCGTGGGTTAGCTTCCAGTCTGACCGGATGCAGCTGCATACCAGTATTTTACATGAAGTGACTGCCTATCTGAGCTCCATAAACCAGTTCCAGAAGATGTAATGTAAATTTTTGTCACTACATCTTCTTTTAAACCACACCGTTGTCTTATCACATAATTTTTCACAGTCACGCCACACATGGTTCGCAAGGAACGCATTTCCACAGCATTTATTCTACTTTCATGCAAATTATGTTTATTTAAATAAATCCATCGCAATCAAGCACAGATTAACGTATTTACACAAAAAATACGCATTTTGAAAAATCTTACGTGAGATTAGGGGAGGATGAGTCAAATCTCACGACATCTCTCCAAGGGCGAGGGGTTACATGGGGGAGGGGTTAAAAAATCACGAAAATCACCTCGCATAATTAGTGGAGCCACGCGTATGGAGCCGACCTTCTGTAGCTATCTATTACGTGTTCTTACGATTAGGTACATATGTAATGTCTTCTTGTTTGTAATTACCCAACCATAAGCTAGGGTTGCAAGCAAGGTCTGGAAACGGGTATTTAATGACCATAACTTGTGATAATATTGCTGTAAATTATCTTAAGAATCGTATTAAGCTTATTAGTTAGACATAATTGTCAGTGTAGTCTAGGAATTATGTTGCGGAAGTAAGATACCTTACTAAATAAATGTTTGAAACGAGTAATCTAGTTATATTAAAATAAAATTAATTTAATTCAGCCCCACGTTGGGCTCGCTTAGAATTGTATATTAACTTTTATATGCATAGAGGTACAATTTATTAGTTTTAACTACCTATGTAATTTGGGTATGCCGTAGAGTTTCATTGGCAAACAGTGTAGATGTTTTGGTACCTGTGGCCCTGCTTAGTACTGAGCGGTCAGCAGCAAGCCGCATGCGATGTGCCAGCTTCTCCCTTTCTACAGCTACCAAGGACAGCGCGGGAAGCAAGGTAGAGGAGAGTTCAACACATCGCAGTGGTTTACAGGATAATTGATCAAATAATTAATTCAATATTGATCAAATTATCTGATTGCAAGAACAGCATTTCTACATCCGCTTGTTAACTAGTGCTGAATTAGTTACTGTCTCACTATAAAATCCCATATTACATAAAATAAAATTTCACAATACTGCAACGGAATAGAATAAAATAACAATACAATAAAAAATAAACGAATGAATGGGTACAAATTATAAAGGTCACAGAATTAAAATATAATAGTCAGAAAGTAGACGCTAGTTGCCCATTCCAATACGTATATCTCTATGGAGAAGAACGGGCAAGAAACTCCAAGGACACTCTTTTAAATCAAGATATTAGGTACTAAATCCTGGGTACATTATTCTTGTTGTTTCTTTACGTGAGACAACATAAAAAACAAAACAATTCAAAATTCAAAATAAGCCCAGGCAGTTAAGAGATGACTAGTCTAAACTGACGGCGCCCGTTCACGAACATGACGTGTGGATTAGCACCATCCAGCTCAACCATTTTGTAGGGAACCGAATGATCCAACACACGCGCTACCATGAGTGAGACATTTAAGTGAGCATGACATACTCTCAATTGCCATGCTCTTTCAAGTCAACATACATCATAATAACATAGTAAACGGCTCCATGGTACTCACATTTGTACTGTGGCTTTCCATCAGTGAAATATTTTTTATAATAGCATCGGTACTTCCAAAGATTACCTTTTATAAACAAACAAACAAACTTACCACTTTATAAATTAGTTTATACAAAAAAAAAAATCTACTCATATTAGGCTTTCTGAATATGAAAACTCTGCTCAAGTCTTTTACTACTTCAGTCTTGAGTCCAGCTAACATACGTCTGTGCGTCAAGATATGACACAGAGAATACACAATGGGCCAGTACTCCTTCCCATGAATTAATTTAATCGTACTGCATTCAGTAATCCCCCTGTCAGGTACGCCATGACTGATAGAAACATTAATCTAGATATTACGGATGTAGGTGACTCATGTTCTAATAATTGATGATCATCATCAATTGTGCCTTGGGGCTTAAGGGGCATAAAGATCATTAGCACTTTAACTCCTATTCCTGTAACGTATCTGTACAAAATATTATATATTATAATTTATTATTATTTTATTATATCGATGCCTAACAGCCAAAAAGGGATAAGCGACATTATTTTGCGAAATCGACAAACAATAGACGCAGAAAAAAAAGCTGTTTCTAACCATAAAACAAAAAGTCGATTTCGCAAAAAAAAAAATGTCGCTTATCCCTTTTTGGCTGTTAGGCATCGATATTGGTATTTGTTAAAATATCTATTAGTTTATTTTATTTGTATATGTGTATTAGTATCAATAAAACTATATAAATTCTCTTAATCAAGAAGTTAGCATTTTTGTCATTATTTTTGTACCCTACCACTGTTTTTATATTTAACCCAAAGGTTGACTGGTAGAGAATGCCTTGTGGCATTAAGTCCGCCTATGTACCACTATTGTACATGAAATTTAAATAAATAAATAAATAATAAATAAAATAAAATTCTTCTTTATTTTAAAGATAAATTAGTGGTATCACACAAAAAAGTTTAGCAACCTGCAACGCCATCTATGACGAGTTTGAATATTGCACACTAAAAGACACATATTTGAAGAAGCTGTGGTAATAAAATTTTACAGAGCGTAGTTTTTTCTTCCTCTTGTAAAACTGCCTTTTTCGCTTATACGCGGTTTTCACTCTAAGGCGACGATATGTACATAATTTATAAGCTAAGTCTTAAAAAATAAAAAATTATATGTAAATGTATAGAAATGTAGGAAAAGGAATCATGGACATCAAACAATTCATATGTATCGCTGTCAACAGGAAAAGTGAAATGTATACTGTCTATATATATATGTTTACTAATATTATAAAGAGCGAGAGCTTGTGAGTTTACGTTTGTTTGTGTTTGTTTATGTTTGAGAGGGTGAGCTCCGGAACCACAGATCAAATTTGAAAATTATTTCACCATTTGAAAGGTACATTATTCCGGGTAGACATTGGCTATATAAATCATGTACCTAAATAAATACAAAAAGAAGTACTTAATATTACTAATGAAATAATATCTTGAATTCATGCAAGCGTAGTACTGTTTGTTAGATTACTGCTCAAAACTTATGCACACCGTATTGTGAACAGAATACTATCGTCACACCACAAAAAAAAAAAAAAAATTGCACCAGTCCGAAGCTGGGGTAAATTAATTATCCGCCAAAACATTAGAGACGTGATGGCTAGCGAAATCTATATAATATGTATACAATAATCTACATACAGGGTGTGGCGTAAATAGTGGTCTAACATTAAGAGGTCGATACACCGTATATTCAGCTATCAGATACCACAATGTGAACCATTTTTCGGCTTATTCCACAAATCCCCCCTCAAAATCCCCCTTAGGAGGAAAAGTGGAATCTGAAAACAGTCTAGAATTCACCCCTGATAATCCCGCTAAGGGGGGAAAACTAGAATTGAAAAGACAAAAAATAACTTATTCCAAGATCCCCTGAAAGTTATTTTTTTAGATGAGGGTTCAGTTTTTTCCACTGAGGGGGATTCTCTCAAGGGGGATTAGTGGAAGAAGCCCATTTTTCTTAGTCCTCCGATTTTCTCTTGAAAAATTTACGCTAGCTTTACAACAACATCTTTGTATTGTATTTGTGTGCTAACATAGTTTTTAAGTGGTCATGCCTTAACAAATTTGTTTCAACTATGGAATTTTATTCTGAAATAAAGAGTTTATTATTATTATTATTTACTTATTTGGCTATAATTTTTATACACGTACATTTAAGTATTATAAACAAAAAAAAAAATTAAAAAATAATGTCCTTTCTATAAATTACAGCCAAATTAGTTTTGTGCGGAGATTGATTTTTACTAACACTAGGCAATTAATTAAATTTTTGTATGTTACTATTATATGGATATTTGTGTCCGAAATAAAGCGATTATATTATTATTATTATTATTATTATTAACGAAGTATTTCAATATTCTTAAAACTTATGTTAAATATTGTTAAGAAATCAGTTGTCATAGTAATTGTAAGAACTCATGCCGCCTGTGATACAGTTTTATTCTAGTACAGGCATCATAATTTGTAATAAGTACCTACATTATTTTAATTTTAAAATTTATACTGTATTTTTCCAATTTTTATATATATATATATTTTTTTTTTCTTGCCAAGGGGTATTGTATTACCCAGTTACTGGGTTTTGGAGGTCAGATAGGCAGTCGCTCCATGTAAAATACTGGTATTCAGCTGCATCCGGTTAGACTGGAAGCCGACCCCAACATAGCTGGGAAAAGGCTAGGCAGATTGATTTGACTGTATTTTTCCAATTTTTATTTTTGAATTCTTTTGTTTATGTTTCATTATCTATCCTCATTTCTATTTGCTACCCCAACATCAAACCCTGATTACCATGTATCTATAACCTATTCATTGCGACCATTCCAATGAGCAAACACGATACCTGAGCTGTAAGTTGATGAGTTAGTTGGGTATCCTGCATGCTCCAGGTCATGCTGCAGCATCAGTTCAAGGTTACTGTGTTCTTCTAATAAAGTTGAAGTAACGGAATACCAAATTTCGAATCGATCAGACCTGTGGATGATGCTCACATCCATTCATCAAATAGAAAAGAGCTGATAATCTTCAAATGGCTGCACCGATTTTCTGAATCATAGCTAAGAACTCTCTCGATCAAGTCAGCTTTCAAACAGTAAAAAAATTATCATAATCGGTTCAACCGTACGGGAGCTACGATGGCTCAGACAGACACACAGATACACAGATACTTATAACACCCCTGTTTCCATTGGGGTTAAAAAGTATTAATCAAGATTTAAATAATATAATGGATTCCTAATGCCTACAGCTTAGAGTCTTTAATTTGGAAAATACTTTTGAATATTTTTCGTTTCTACTTACATATATTAGATTTTTACGACTACGTTTCGCAAGCCTTAGTACGAGTATCTTCAAGTTTTTTAGTTAACAGAATGTTTATGTAAGGGGTAAAATATTAAAAAAATATTTTAATATACTAATATCATTCTCGTGGCTCAGTAATAACAGCCGCACGGGTCGATTCATCAGGTTAAGCTACGCTTGCCGGGGTTGGTCCGTGGATGGGTGACCATCTTTACATACCGAGACTCCTCCGTGCCTCGGAAAGCACGTAAAGCCGTTGGTCCCGGCTGTCATTCGTGGATCTTTGACAGTCGTTACGGGTCGTCAGAAGCCCGAAAGTCTGACAACCAAGGGGTATCGTATTACCCAGTTACTGGGTTGTGGTGATCATATAGGCAGTCGCTCCATTTAAAATACTGGTATTCAGCTGTATCCGGTTAGACTGGAAGCCGACCCCAACATAGTTGGGAAAAGGCTAGGCAGATTGATTTTTATGATTTTTAAATGATTCATTTTTATTACGTTACACAATGTACCGGTCTTACTATGCTTTAAAACTTTTCAACACGTCCTTTCTAAATAAATTCAAGAACTAACCTCAATACAATTCAACACTAAAATGTGCATGAAAAATGCAGCATCGCACTAAATAGTTTTACAGACAAGACATCAACATAAAAGTGTGCTAAAACTTAGCTCGTGTTCTACTTTCTGTACCGTATCAGGTTTAGTCAAAGTTTTATTATATTACATTTAATTTTAGTGACTTGTAGATAGGGTTACAATGTGTTCTTTGGGATATCATGTTATGTTTTATGTATCATAATTATGGGAGAAGTGTATTGTTTAAAGGATGGTTGTTAAATTCGTCGTATCCCAGTAATTCCATTCGCTAGTTCCATTAAGGGACTACTGGGATTTTCGCCTTCCAGTAGTTCCATGGAACTGGCATAGGTACAGGCTGTGGCGTAAGTAATGGTCCAACGTTTAGGGGTCGATACACCATATTATATTCAGCTATCACATATGACCGGGTCTGCGTTGCCGCGCCGCTCCCCCCGCCGCTACCGCCCCCGCCCCGCAATCGCTGACTTCGAGACTAAGGCCTTAAAGATTGTGTGAAGAATGATATGAAAGAAGACTAGGGAGTGAATGATAGCGTGATGGTTGAAAAGGGAGAATGGAAAGAGAAAATGTGTTGTCTTCCTAAATAACAAGGGCAGGAAGATGATAATGAATATCATAGTCGTTTTTATTTGAAAAGTGGTTATTTTTGTGGACAATCACAACAATAACTTTTCTAGTTTTAAGTGCAACCTCTTTCATTTAACAGAAAGACCTTCCAGCTGCTTCATTTTTGGAAGTAGTAAACCAATTAAACTGTATGAAGTTATTTCAGAGCTAAAAGCCTTGGAACAAGGCACATGTGCAATGGTGAATGTATGGGGTAAGTATGAATGGAGTGCCACCCTTCTTCGCCATAAACAATGCATGCGTCTTTGGCGCGCGCCGCCTTTGGCAGAGAAATTTTCAGGGATCTACATTTTTATTTAGATAATATTTTTGCTCCCTTTCTGAGGATATAATACTCAATAGTGATGCTCTAACATGTGTTTCACAAAGAATTAGTTTTGAAACGGCTATTATATTGTATTGTAAAAAAATGTAGGCAGCTGCAATCAAAATAACATGAAAACCATTGAAGATAAATATGAGACAGTTAATTTTCCTGCACCTTTCACAGTCCAAGGACATTTTTTCTTAAAATAAAATAATTAACTTCGTTTTGAGTCTAAAGCCACAGCATCTGAGCACTCCATTCTCAATACTCACAAGTCCACGCCATACATTATAAACATCAATTTACCCTAACTTACCCTTATTGTTGTATGCAGCCGGACCACACAAGTACAGAAACGGAACGGAGGCAAAGCTTCTAAAGAGCGTGCAAAATGTATACCGATTTTGGTAGGGTTGGCACAGGAAGATAAAACTAAATAAACAGAACGTTAATCAGATTACGTGTTTCAGTGTTTAAACATAATTATTCAATCACTAATAGGTCGATAGGTATTACCTACGTATTTCAAATCATAAACACCAATCATCCGGAATTAATTGCAAAAAAAAGTTCTCAAATTGTCGTTATTTTTGTTCTTGAACGCACCGTTTACGAGATGGGTAGGTACCTATTCTGTGCCACTTTCAAAAACCCATTAAACCATTTACGATCAATACAACTTTTTTGCATCACCGGCATCGGGTTGAGTTTTCTTTCTGTGTTGGGTATGAGGTATCTATCTACCACATTCAAAATAATAAATAATAAGTAAATTAGTGAGTCTTTGGGATTATTAAAAAATTATATCATTTTAGTCCTATTAGAATTGTTCATACACACAGTACAGTAAACAACCAATTTACACTATTATGTTTTACTTGTGTCAAAACGTAAAACGTAAACAAACGCGATGCGCAATGCGTACGTGCAGCCCTGAGCGATTCAACTGGCCGAGCCGGTAGAAACCGGTTTCTCTTCGTACGCGACGAAGCCGGCAGTGGTACGCACACACGGGCCTCATGCTTGTAGCAGTGTACCTATCATACTGGGGTTGTATGAAGCTTTGCCTCTGTCCGTACTCTGTGGCCGGACTTACGAACAGGTCCAGTCTACTGCTAAACTAACGTGGGTAACTTTAGTTACATTGTACCCCTTGTAAAGTGCTTTGTGTGGAACACAATTGCTACAAATTGTTACAAGTTGTCGTCGTCCTCCACAATTTACTCTGAAGAGGGTAACAGTAATAATGCAGTGTACGGGGGCGAATTTACTCAACTGTAGTATTACATACTGGGTGCAGTAGAATAGATAAAATCATATTAACTGTAAATAGGATCAATATGCACACAAAAGTGTGTACTATGATGTTGATGATATCTAGTTGTTTCGGGTCTAGTAAAAGTTTTGTTTACATTCACATCAAGGAGTACCATAAAAGAAAATCCTTAAGTGGAGTAAAGTGAAAAAATTGGTACTAGTTTTTTACCTTTCTCCGCAATAACCAATAAGGCTGTTTATTATAATTTTACGTTTTGTTTGAATCAATTTCAACAACTCGATTTTTTACCTAATTTCCATGGACATTTTCATTTTCAGGTTATAACATGGAGCACTACCGTTCTCACTGTGTGTAAGCCCACGATTGTCTCTTGCCGGGCAGGGATTAATTGTTCGTTTAAACTCATTGGGTCTCAGGACGTCGAAACGAAATAAACATAGAAATTAGTAATTTCGCTCGGACAAAACTACCGTTGACATGTACTCATTAACTATGAGTCTAAACATTCAAAAATAATTAGCTTCTTGTAGGTCAATTATTACTTAAGGCAATCAAAATCAAAATACTTTTTCCTATATTTGTTGGAGATTATCTTCCTGAGAGGTAAATGTGTATGAAAGAGTTTGTGGACAAAACACAGAAATTGATAATTCATCATTTACTGATGTTTTCCTTAAAAAGTATTAATCTTATAAATATAATTTAAGTGGCTTCATTTAGATTCACGTTTCTTTAATTCTGAGAAAAGAAATCGTTGCATTATTTGTAAAGTGGCACTGCGTTTTCAGCCTATTACGCGTAAATTTTTCGCCTGAGAAGTTCACTCGTTTATGGTATGCTATTCTTATGCATTACAAAAGTAAAATGAAAATTCAACCAGCGTATTTAAGATTTGTCTAAGTAAATAAAATCCAGCTTTTTAACTATTCTACATAGCGAGAATACGATACCTACCTCCATTCTAAGTACATAGGTACGTCTAACAAGTGAGCATGCCAGATGCCGGTCTAATCTCGTGCCGGCTAAGGTCCACCGCATTCATGCCGTCTTCAACTAGTCAAAGGCACATGCAATCTTGGATTCACAACTCCATTTAACCTAGTTACGTCATTTGTGATGCTTATCTAGTTTTGAATTACTTTTGAGAACGAAGAATTTTCGTTTTATAGTACTTTTACGAGCTCACGAAGCGACGCGCGCTTAACTTGTGGTTACCAATTGTACAAACACTCTGTGAATGTGTGAGTAAGGAGTAAGCGCAGGAGCTTTCGGGTTCGGTACCGTCCGAGACAATGGCGAAGTCGGAAGTGTATGTTTGTGTGTGTGCGTGTGTGTATTTTTTTCTGACGCTACTCGTCTTCACGGACATGAATGACTGTGTGCGTAAACTATACTTTTTTTTTAAACTTTGCCCCACACTAAGAATTTCTTCTGTATTATGGGTGCGTAATATTTAATCTCACATACACAAACAGCCAGACCCGGAACAACTAATTGTAAGTCATGCAAATATTTGTTCCGTGCGGGAATCAAACCCGCGACACGCAGCGCAGCAGTCAAACGCTTAACCACTGCGCCAACCGTGCCGTAAACGAAGCCGTGCCGTGAACCTTGTGGTAACCAAGTATAAATAACGCTGTGAATGTTTACAGCGTGTAACTTGTACACTTGGTTACCACAAGCAAAACTCGCGTCGCTTCGTGAGATAAAAAAACTATAGGTAAGTACCTAGTTAAGTATAATTTGAAATTATTTTACCAATGGTAGGAAAGGATGGTGGATGGTATGGATGGTAGTAGGTATTCGAGTTAACTTGTCTTTTTTTATATTATTTACATGTTTCTGTGACTGTGCAAGTCTGCACTAAACTCTTTTTGGTATTTTTACCTTTATTTACATTTTGTCTATGTTTTCGTTACCTTTTGGTTTTTACCCTTTGACAAATATATCTTTTGTTTCCTACTACCACGAACCAGCGCCTTTTCTTTTGGTAGTTAATAGTGACAACAAAAATTTTTTTTCTTTCTCTCAATGCAAGTTGACTTTTCCTGTTAAAAATAATCTATTTTTAAGTATACATTTACCCTAACACAAATAAACACAGAATAAAGTTATAAGAATAAGAATAATTTATTGTATAAGAAATTACATTCGAGTGCGTTGATTCCTGGAACTCACACTAGGATTCCCTATATAAACTAGGTATAAACGTAAAAAAATGTATGAATATACCGAAGTTATGCCTAGGATAACTTTATTCCGTGTTTATTTGTAAGGCCCACAATATTTATGGAACATTAAAAGATATTTAATGTAATGGAATTGTACCAGGTATTTTGCCAAAACCTTACGTGTTTTGGCAAAATGCGTGCTACAATTCCATATATTTAAATAAATTATTAATTTGTCAAAACATGAATGTGACCCACATTTTAAAAGATACGTAACTAAAAGCTTACAATAATCAAATTATCACATGAGTGTTATTTCATAAAAATGTTTCAAAAGCCATTTATTTTGTAAAGCCGCCAAAACTCAAAAAAAAAACTTAAAACTCTAATCATTTATTTCAATTAAACCATTTACAGGCACTTTTGAATTTTCAAGGAGTCGGTCAGTAAGAAAAATGAAGCTACATTCCCATTACAAAGCGTAGGTACCTATGGAGAAGAACGGGCAAGAAACTCCACGGACACTATTTTAAATTAAATTGTTACACAAGTATTCGTTCCATCTATAATGTTGAATTTATAACTAAAAGTGAGAACGATGTAAAAATAAAAATAATAAAAACTTACACGTTAAAAGCGTCAAGCGTAGGTACAACAAATAGAAACAAAATAAAATAAAATAAAATAACCCGTGGCAGCTAAGAGATGACCAGTCCCAAGTGACGGCGCCCGTTCACGAACATGACGCATGGATTAGCACCATTCAGCTCAACCATTTTGAAGAGAGCTAAATGATCCAACACACACGCCACCATCAGCGAGACATTTAAGTGAGCATGACATACTCTCCACCGCCAGGGCACATTCAAGTCAATGAAAGACATATTACCCGGTCAATGGTAGCTCTTAGTACATAGGACTCACACCTGTGTTATGCATTTATATAATACAAAGGAGATTGAGTTTATACAATGCAAAGATAGTCTTACACTCTTCAGCAGCTCCAACATGATTGTCAAATGTTAATCAACTAGCTGAGGTTGTGGAGCAGGACCAGCATTCAGCCAAGCATTTTTATCAGCGATGTAATCCCCCAACTTATAATATGCCTGCCTGCATAGTGTGCGTTTTATACAAGATTTAAATTTAGTCTCATTCAGTTGAAGTATGTTAATGTTCATTCTCGTTTCCTTTTTAGGGTTCCGTAGTCAACAAGGAACCCTTATAGTTTCTGTCTGTCTGACCGCGGTTTAGCTCAAAAACTATTGGTACGAGAAAGTTGTACTTTGGCATGAATATACACGTTAATGATGCCGAAAAAGTGGTAAAATAAAAATTTGAAAATAACAATTATTTAGGGTAGTGTCCCCTACATGTAAAGTGGGGATAATATATATATATTTTTTTTTTACGTCCTTCCCATAGTGTGGGATATCGCTGGATAAGTCTTTCAATAATATTAGGGGTTTGGGAAGACCGTAACCGTTTTTTGATTAAGTAAACCGTTCGTGGCTTATCAAGCTTTAAAGTACCAATTTTCGTTAGAGTCAAGTGTACCCCCCTCTACCAAACAAACGGTTGTAGTTAGAAATTCAAATGTCACGGCAGTAGTACCTATATATAACGAAGTTAAAAGGAAAACTATCACAACTAAGTAGGCTTTACAATTTACCGAGTAATTGGCGACCAACTTACATTTATAGTTGAAAAAAATGTTCTCCCATACATTCTGTATACGAAAACATGTTTTTCAACTACATGATAAGTTTGTTTTTGGGATAAATTCATCCCAACTACAGAACCCTTCATTGTGCGTGGTCCGACACGCACTTGGCCGGTTTTTTCTGCATTTTTTCTCAAAATAGGCTCTGTAGCCCTGAAATTATCGATTCGCATTTCTCATTTTGGCAAATAAAACATATTTGTGTGTTAAAACAATTTACTTATGATCCAAGATTAATGCGTTCTTACTCCGCCCCATGGCAAGGAAAATGTTATAAATGGATATAAGTTATGAATATACGAGTAATATTTCATAATGGAAACTTACCCATTTTAAAATATTAGTATGTGGTATATGATTTATGGCATCCTGTACCTATGTACGCCAGAGAGTCCAAACGAAGTATACACAAGTCCCGGAACTGACTTACATCACCAAACTCCCCAATTAGAATATTGAGTTAAAATCATAATGCATACACTGAATGTTTACTTCGATGACCTCAGTAGAGCTTCCGAAAGAGTAGGTCTTAGAATAAACATGGACAAGACAAAGGTCATGTCAAATACCCATGTAACACCATCCCATGAATATCGGAGACGCTACACTCGAAGTTGTGGACGAGTATGTTTACCTAGGACAAACTGTCCAGTTAGGTAGGTCCAACTTCGAGAAAGAGGTCAATCGTCGAATCCGACTCGGCTGGGCAGCGTTCGGAAAGCTACGCAATAACTTCTCATCCCACATACCGCAGTGTATCAAGACGAAAGTCTTTGATCAGTGCGTGTTGCCAGTGATGACCTATGGCACGGAAACGCGGTCGCTCACAATGGGCCTTATTAGAAGGCTAAAAGTCACCCAAAAGGTAATGGAGAGGGCTATGCTTGAAGTTTCCCTACGTGATCGAATCAAAAATGAAGAGATCCGCAGGAGAATCAAGGTAACCGACATAGCTCGAAGAATTGCCGAACTTAAGTGGAACTGGGCAGGGCACATTGCGCGCAGAACAGATGGCCGTTGGGGCCAAAAGGTTCTAGAGTGGCGACCGCGTGCCGGAAGACGTAGCGTTGGAAGGCCTCCCACAAGGTGGACCGATGACCTTGTGAAAGCCGCAGGAATCCGCTGGATGCGGGAAGCACAGAACCGCTCGAAGTGGCGGTGCTTGGGGGACGCCTATGTCCAGCAGTGGACGTCTTTCGCCTGAAATGATGATGATGATGATGAATTTTTACTATTATGTACATATAAAACATTGTTTATTTATTAAATTAAATATACTGAATGTGGGAGACAATTGTGGTCACATTACAAATCTACGCATCGCACACAGTCGTAAACGTATATAAGAAAGAAGAAAGAAGAAAAGAAAGAAAGTGTAGTAGGTACTTCGTCCGTTTTTGGTTTGTTTTGACTATACAGCGGAAATGTAAGTGTGTAGCTTACGTGCGTTTAAAAATTTTTGTGAAAAAAAAATCCTACATAAATAATGAGAGAAATTGATTCCGTAAACGATTCTGAAAAACTCCACACTTAGGTACTAAGTATTTTGAAATGTTAACAATATTTTATACACCACAATAGGTAAAAATAATAAAAAGTGAAGTAATGACAGATAAATTAACTATGTGACAAATACATGGTGTCCACATATTTACAAACATTGTAAAAGTACCTAGATAATTTTGCTAAAATTTTAACAATTAATAAGTCAGTGTGTCAAATTAAAAAAATCACATAATGTAAAATTAATGTCATAAAAATAATAAATTATACAACTAAATTAGCAACCAGTTTGATTTTGTCTCGACTCTAGATTGTCCTATGGAGCAGGACCAGCATATTTCCAAGCATTCTTATCTTGGACATAATCCTCTAATTGAGTGGCTCAGTAACCAGCTGATCTATTCTATAAAAATCTCACCGTGAAAACTAAGGTGAAGTGAGCTGTAAATAGTGTTAATCCTTACGCGGTGTCCTCATTTAAGCGGATTCAACGCGACGCGGCGGCTCTGCCCTTCGTGCGCGCGAAGTTACCGCTTTCAGCCGCCGCATTCAGTACCCTGCATTTGTCATGGATGGAAACAATTTTTTCTGGAAATTAAAAAAATAAGCAATTAATATATGTGTTGTATTTACTTGTAGTAAGTACCAACTTCTTTGGCTAATTCGTCCCATTCGCGGTATGATGATAAGCGATTGTGATTTTTTTTTCCTTTTATTCTTACTATAGGGCGTTCTTTAATAGCATTAATTATAATTTATGAGCGGCGCGAATGGGACAAACAATGATACTTCATTGTTTGTCCCATTCGCGCCGCTCCGCTTCGCGATCGCGTTCGCGTCGAATGAGGACACCGCGTAAGGATTAACACTATTTGCAGCTCACTTCACCTTAGTTTTCACGGTGAGATTTTTATAGAATAGATCAGCTTCGCGATCGCGATCAGAGTACCGCAATAGAGTATATTGCGGTGGCCTACGTGACCAACCGCAGGTGGGTGCGGTGCGGCGACGAGCGAAGCGAAGCGGACGCGATCAGTTGGTTTGATATTTTCGCGCGAACTCTTGCGGTGCGGTGGCTTGCTTAAAACAAATTAAAATATATAAAAGCTAAAAAGTATGCTAGTAGAAATAATAATTAATGCTATTAAAGAACGCCCTATAGTAAGAATGAAAGGAAGAAAAAATCACAATCGCTTATCATCATACCGCGAATGGGACGAATTAGCCAAAGAAGTTGGTACTTACTACAAGTAAATACAACACATATATTAATTGCTTTTTTTTTTTTAATTTCCAGTAAAAATTGTTTCCATCCATGACAAATGCAGGGTACTGAATCCGCGTAAACCGCATCGGATCGCTTCGTAATCGCGTTCGCGTTGAATCGCCCACGTAGGACGCCGCGCCAGCATGATAGCATCAGATGAATCAGAATGACAGCTTACTTCAAGCTCACTACACTTAAGTTTTTACGGTGAGTTTTTTAACAGAATAACCGGCAGAAATTGGATAGCAAGCTATAGGCTAATGGTGTATTGAGTACAGACAAAGGGTGTTATGTGCCAGCTAATAAGTGACAACGCACAAAATATGATGACGTCAGAATCTCGAATGTTGCCATGCCGTATCAGTGTGAGTTAAGATCTTAGTTGGGTCCTAAAGTGAGCGGGATTGTATTACGAAATAATTCAATACGCTAAAATTTTTTGCTTCCCTATGGAAGGAAATTAAAAATTTTAGCCTCCTTATGGAGGCAATTCAAAAAACTGATAAAAACAGATTCGGGGGATTGAATTTGGTGTTGCAGCTACATATATATCATCTACATCCAAGATTTAATTACACTACTCGATAGCCAAAGGATCAGTGAGTTCTTTAATTTGAGTGAGGACTGTGACGCATCGCGGGCGGTGGATGGGAAAGCGGTCCAATTTTGTGGTCGTTTCGCTGCGTCACATAATTTCCGTTTAAGGCGACGATAACCGACTTTTACTGATTTTGTATTGAAGATCACCTCTAAACAAGTAGTGTTAATGATTTGAAAAAAATATATGTTAAATTAGAGCATTTTCTTAATAACTTAATATGTGAATATTTTAGATTATGTCTATATTACATAGTGAAATTAATTTGTAAATTTATGTCTAACGCGGATAAAAAACTGAGAATCACGCAAAATCTATCAAGCGTATTTTTCCGAAACCTTCACTATTTTAAAGATAATTATTGATCTTTTAGTATACGTGTTTTATTAAAATATCTTTTGTGTAATAAATTAATAATGCGTTTTATTTTGGCCAGTCCTCCTGGATGGGCGAGTCCTATTACTGGTTGGAAGTACGACGTGTTGCGTGAGCTCAGTACAGAACACGCAAGCTAACCACTCAAGGTCGCTGGCATATATCTGGGCCTTAATATAAATTTTGTCTCGTAGAAACTACGATGTTCGTTTGAGTTGAGAGGCGAGAACTTCCTTCTTGCAATTAAAGATAAGCTTCTGGCTTTTCAGAAAATATAAAAGTTCTATGTTTACGTAAGTTTTATTTAGTACTTTTTAGTTTATTAAAAAGCTTGTTTTTAAAAAGGTTTTTACCTAAACTTTTTAGAACTTGTGCATCGCAAATGACTTTGCAGTCTTTTATTACTTACCAAAGACCAGACGAAATCCTCATTACATAAACAGTTTGTGAAATGCTCATGATAATCCTGTATGGATTCTATTTAAACCACGGAAATTCCCAAAAAAAACGAGAGATATCGAACGACACCCAGTTGGAACGAAATTAATTTCGCTATTACACACTTGGCGAATGAGAGCTAAACCGAAAAAAGCGTAACATTTTGACCATCACGCCACAATGTTTAAGGAACTTTGTTCCAATAATATTTCAACAACCCGCCATTTCCGATACGTTTGTGATTATCCAAGGACATTAATTTGTGACCAAAATCGCTGCCCTAAAGCCCGTTACTTAAGTGGGTACATGACGCTGTCACTGTTCCCGACTTTGATGGATTAAAGATACGAGCACACGCTCGTTACAAAGATATTATATACGGAACCAGCTGTTCGGTTGTTGCACTGTGCGTGGCGTGGCCTGAATTAATGTATGTAGTATATAAGCTGTAATATTATGCTTGTGTGTAACTAGCTTAATGGAAAGACTGTAATTTTCTTCTTTTTTTTTCTTTTAGTACGCGGCCGAGGAGAGAACCGTCATTCACATCAAGCATTTTCGGTTTAGTCTAAGAATGACTAATTCTCGAAATGTATATAGTCTATAATTGACCAATTTTTGGAATGTACAATTCTATAAATGACTGATTCTAAAAATGACCGATTATAAAATTTACTGATTCTAATGACCGATTCTACAATTGGCTGATTCTGCAAATAACAGATTTTTTAATGTATGAACAGTACTTCGATTAGGAATATAATAAACAAAATCTAATGTAAGGTATGGCGAATCATTTATTTCAAACAGCTTTCATTATAATTAAAGAATGACGTAAACATCTTATGTACAGTGGAGCTGCATCAATTGGGTACCCCAATTGTATCAAAATTTGCTATCAAAGGAAAAAAAAAAAAAATAATAATAATAACCCCACCGCCGCCGCCGTATCTCTACGTTGACGTCGTGGTGGGGCTTGCGCGCTCCGAACTCTGGGTCTGTGCCGGTAGAGTTTGCTTTACCGGAACATGTCTAGGGTGAGGAGTCAGACCAAGAGAGATACAGAAACCCGCAGGGCAGCATGTGGCGAGCTGTTGGGCAGTTGCGACCCCACGGACCCTATCTTCCGGGAGAAGTCACGTCAAAATTATAGACTGTAGTCATTTCGCGAATTAGTAATTCCTAGACTAAACCGCATTTTCTGGTGTGATGCAGTGCCTACCATCTTCACTGTGTGAAAACTCTTATAATTTAGAACCCTATTTCAGAGATTCTGTGATAAAAAATAAATACGTATGGGTCGAACTGCTGAAACTTTTTAATAATTTTATTGGCGTATAACAAAAACAAAACACTCAAATAAACCAATTTTATTTTAACACCATCCATAAAATCGAATATCGATAACAAACAAAAACACGATAATTAAAAAACGCTATGAAAAACATCGTAAACAAATTCTTTTCCAATCACAGTTTCGAAAAAAGAATATCGATAGCAAACGATACAACATTTTTTTTTTTAAACGCGTTCGTTTTTCTAAATGAAAAGTTAAACAATATTTCGAAACAGCAAAACGAGCATGCCGTAATCCAAATATGTAATGTGTATCAAAACAAAGGCATCCAGTTTGCCATCGGGATATCATATCAAAATAAATAAAAGTACCAAATCCCGGTAGATGGGGCTTCAGTGAGGCACATTTCAGACTGCAGTGCCCAGAAACATGACATATAGGGATGGGACAGTGACAGAGTTATAAAACAAACTATCGATAAGTTAAATTAAAAGTTTCCGCACAGATCTTTCCGATCTCTCTAAAACCGCTACAATATACGGTGAAAGAACATTTTGATAAAATAGAATTTTGACGCTTGGGTTGGTGATAAGTTGATAACAGTAAATATGATGTCGTTTAGCAGAAAGGAATGAATACGCCACCCGGAGAGTGTAGCCTGGCGGTTTATATTATAAATGACAAAGCAAAAATTAAAATTTGCGACCCTGCCAGGATTCGAACCTGGAATCTTCTGATCCGTAGTCAGACGCGTTATCCATTGCGCCACAGGGCCAGTTCCTGTTCTTATACAAAAGCGTACTAACATACTGTCTAACAAAATTGCTTTTCTTCTTTTTTGAACGGTTTCTTGGCACTTTGCCAGACTTCCACTCTGCTTTAAAGTAACTAATATCTGACTGGTGCATTCATTAGCAAGTGTGCGACTAATTATCTTAATGAAAACAATTTATATTTGGACTGTGCGGGTGTATTTTGAAATTGTTTTGAATTGGTATTGTATTGTGATTTGTCTAGCAAGATACAATAGATTATATGAGAAAATAATTACGAAACGCACAAAACGAAATGTTGAAACTTCCTTGGGTGTATACACGTATCTATTTGTAGTGGTCTGATGACGTTGTGAAAGCCGCAGGAATCCTCTGGATACGGGAAGCACAGAACCGGTTGAAGTGGCGGTGCTTGGGGGAGGCTTATGTCCAGCAGTGGACGTCTATGGGCTGAAATGATGACAATGATGAAGATTCATAGTGGCTCTGCAAATACTCAATAACAAAATCAAACACTTCCACAGAACCAATTACCGCTATGATGAGTACAAATAATCATTAATTCCATTGTAAAGATATACGCAAAGGTAGAAAGATATACGTCAAAGTAAAAGAGCACCTGCGCTTAAAGACGAATTCCAATTTCTTAATCAACGCCTTTTGTGCAGTGGCCCATAATATCCTTGATCACACAGTGGGTGCCTGATCGTCTCCTTTATCAAATCTATTGATCATCCTCCTCTTTTGTTACGGAGTCAGCAGAATTCAAAGGGACGGTATTGTCACAGTCTACAAGAGAGTAACGACGACAATTTGTACTGATTGTGCAGGTATCTCTTTTATTGTAGAGGGTTTCTTTCTGGTATATAAAAAAATTCAATTCGATTCGATTTGTATCCGATTTTCCTGTAAAGTGTCGATTAAACTGATGAATGAGTGTTATGTCCAAACACTTACAGACTTACACAGAAAATCCCTGTGTTGTCCCTGTCTATAGGTATTACTTTTCTGTACAAATAATAAAATAATAACGAAGTCAAAACAGTTTTTTTTTTTTTTTGTTGTAAAAAGTAATTGCTACGAGGTGTGGGTCTAAGGCTGATGCCGAAAATATAGTTTTTAGAATGTATGTCCGTTTGTCTGGATTTATATTCCAGATTGGCGCAAAAACGGCAGAATAGATTTGGATGAAATTTGGCACACATTTAGTTAAAACCAGGATTAACACATAGGGTACTTTTAATCCCGGTAGTACGTTCCCGTGGAGTATTTTCAGACATACCCCGCGGGCGAAGCCGCAGGCAAAAGCTAGTAACTTCTACAGCAATAACTTCTTTTTTCTTCTTTATCGATAAGCTTGTAACATTCTTATATAACCATTCTAGACCCTCAGAAAATATTTTTTCTATGCGGGGTGGTCAAGAATCACATGCTAATTTTATGGGAACAGTTTGCACGGTGCCTCACACCCTGTATAAAAGGCATACCTAGTCAGAAAATTTAGATCGCTTTCCATGAACGATACAAAAATATCTTAATTAAGGTAGGTCCCAACGTTGTATAATGACGTGCTTTTGCAATATTCTCAAATGCAGTGACAAAAGTCTCATTAAAAATGCGCAATTTATCGACAAAAAAAATTCACGTAAAATATAATTCCATTACATCGTACATGTCCCATCCCTACTCGCTCGACAGACGCCGTGTGCAGCGGTGACCCCGCGAGATACCCGGAATTAGATTTGTAAGCTATCACAACCCTACCGGGTCAGCCCGGATATTATACTCGGTTTAAAACAATGCCTCCAGATAACACCCGCTATACAAATATCTTTCAACACGTGTGCCTTTGTAGATTATCGTATGGAGCGTTTGGGATTGTTAAAGAGAATTTTATTGTATCGTTTTGGTTTTTAAAATAGTTGGTGAAATACACCAGCCCGTATTGATGTTAGGTGTTGTAATTGGCAAATAAAGAATAGTGTCAGGATAGGCACTAGTTTCGTATTTAGTGTCACCTTTAATCTTTAGAGCGTACTGTACATCACTGGACTCGTGCAGTCTGTGGGCTCACTACTTAATAGAAGTTACGGCGCCATCCGCGTCCAGTACAGTAACGCGTTCAGGGCGGTGATGGGGCTACCCCGATACTGCAGCGCCTCGGGTATGTTCGCAGAGGCGCGCACCGACTGCTTTCATGCGACCAACCGTCGGTAGGTACTTCTTAAAGCGACTATAATTACGCAATTTTTTTAAAATTAGAACAGGAATTATCTTCGTCTTAAAATATAACAACTTGTAAACATACGGTAACTTCTCCTGCAAACTTTGTCGAACTTTGATGAAAAACCTTGGCCATATTTAATGTAGGTACGAATTTTACGGAGGTACTCAAGGGCCTTTCCAATGAAACTTTTTTAATAACGTTTTCACATTTTATCTCACTTATCCATCGATACAGTAAGGTGAGATTAGTCAAGACCTTTATCAAAAATGTGGGGGCTTGTAGAAATTTTTGTCAGTTGTGACGGTGATAAGGATCGTCAATGATTTATTGGCTACGTGTTTGAACTGTGAGATTAGTCACTTTACCCCTTTTGAGTGTGTAGTGAGAAAGGGTGGAAGAGCTGAATAAATTGAATGAAAAGGATGTAAGCACTTAGGTACGTAGAATTCTTTACCTATGTTACATGTAACAGAGTGTCTGTAGTGATTGTTTGTAATCGGAACTTGTTTAAGTACACGAAAAAAAGGCTGTTAATAATTTATAAAACAAATTTACTTTTAAAAGAAAAGTTCGTAACCACTACTTAAATAACTCTCAAATAATAGTCTAGTCATAGTAATTATTATTAGGTGGTATTTGTTAAAATATCTATTAGTTTATTTTATTTGTATACGTGTATTAGTATCAATAAAACTATATAAATTCTCGTAATCAAGAAGTTAGTATTTTAGACATTATTTTTGTACCCTATCACTGTTTTTATATTTAACCCAAAGGTTGACTGGTAGAGAATGCCTTGTGGCATTAAGTCCGCCTATGTACCACTACTGTACATGAAATTTAAATAAATAAATAAATATAAATAAATAACTGGTTTTAAGGCTGATACAGACATTGCGAGGCATGCGCCGCGCACGCCTCGCAACGCACGCCTCGTTATAAATGATGCGTTCATTCTGTTATTAATTATCGTGCCTCACCACGAATACGAACGTCCACACATTGCGAAGCATGCGATGAGCGCCGTGCGCTGCGCATGCCTCGCAATGTCTGTATCCGCCTTTAAGATGTTAGTCATATTATAGGAAAGAAACTGAAAAAACCACATAGGCAGTACCGTTCCTATAGATATTTTAAGTACTCTCCTAAAATATCTATAGGAACAGTTAAAACTTCTTACTCTTACTTCGAATTTCATAAGAAAAGCTCAGAAAATTTGTCATGCAAGCAACCAGGCCCTGTGGCGCAATGGATAACGCGTCTGACTACGGATCAGAAGATTCCAGGTTCGAATCCTGGCAGGGTCGCTTATATTTTGGTTTTCTTGAAATTTTATTTAAAAAAAAAATATTATGTTGCACTGAAAATATCGAAGGGAAAGTGTTTTCGAAAGCCTTGAAAATAATGCCAAGTTCAATCCTCAATGTTTAAAACATTTAAAAAAATATAGTAGTTACAGTACTGTGCCAACAGTTCGACTGTATGTACGGGTTGTAGTAGTTAACTCCATACACTGATTTGTCATGAAGGTTTTTAAGTTCAGTTAGTACAGAGAAACACGTTCCACTGAGATGCACCAAAATAGTTAAGTTTATTTAAGTTAAGAGTAAGTAACAGTATTATAGCGGAAGGCGATTATTTCTCTCAGTTGTTGATAGCTACACAGTTATAAGTTCATTATAATTCAAAGTCAAAGTCAAAGTCAAATAATTTATTTCAAATAGGCACGAAGATGCACTTTTGAATGTCAAAAATTACATGAATAGTTAATTGATTCTAGTTGCGCCTTCCAAAAGGTAGTTATGTATGGAGAAGAATGGGCAAGAAACTCCATACTTACTCTTTTAAAATGTTAACAATAGTTTGTATACATTAATTAATATTTATAGGTGAAGACTATGTACCTAGAATAAAAAAATAAAAAATATAAAAAAAATCATCAAAATTACTTACCACAATTGGTAAAAAGAATGAAAAGTGAAGAAATAACAGAAAAATTAATAAATGCGATAGGTACATGGTGCTCACATATTTACAAACATTGTAAATGATTTCCCAAAAAAATAAAACAACATATAATAAGTCAGTGTGTGAGTTAAAATATTAATCACAGAAAATAAAATTAATATCATTAGATTCGTTAGTCATGTTATTTTATTACGCTTAATTATAACGCGCATCAAAAAACAAAAAAAACATTTATTTTAGGTCCTTGACCCACATTAAATTCAAAAACAATACACGATTTCGTCAATTTTATAAGTTATACCTAAATGTAGTAAATATTAAATTTGAAGACGCAAAAATATGAATATGTAACAAATAAATTACAGATCAATTCAATTAATGTCAAAAGTACAAAGCAAAATAAAAATAGGACAATAAATTAAGTTAATGAAGTTATGTCAGAAGCAAATATTGTAATAACTAGCTTTTGCCCGCGGCTCCGCCCGCGTGGATGTCGGTTATCGCGTAAAAAAGTAGCCTATGTCCGTCTCCATATCCCAGGCTATATCTCTGCCAAATTTCATGACGATCGGTTCAGCGGTATAGGCGTGAAAACGTAACATACAGACAGACAGACAGACAGACAGACAGAGTTACTTTCGAATTTATAATATTAAGTATGGATTATCCATTAGACTAATAATCCACAGATCATTACACAGTTATAAAAATTAAAAATTTAATTAAAAAAGACAAATCAAACACCAGCAATATGCCTGCTACAACAATGCCCAACGTAGGGGCAATCCAGTCGCTGAGCAATCATCGCCAGGACAGTGTTGGAGCTAGCCCGCACCCTGCGCATCAAAGACGCGCACCACTTGCGCATGGTGGCGTGGAAACAGTCGGTGCGCGCTTCCGCAAACATGCCCGAGGCGCTGCAGAAACGGGGCAGCCCCAACACCGCCCTGAACGCGTTGTTATATTGGACACGAAGGGCACTGTAAGCAGCTTGTGAGTAAGATGCCCATAGGCTGCACGTGTATAGGGAGGTGCAGAAAGCTCTGAAAAGTGTGATTTTTACCTGATTTGAACAACGTGCAAACCTACGAGCTATCATATTTGCTTTCTTAGACAGTGCCCTCCGCTCCCGCTCAATATCAACATGGTATTTCAGATCGGCTGTTACCCAGTGCCCCAAGTATTTAAATACATCGCTTGGCCTAAAGTAGGTTACAGAGTAAGCAGAAAAATGTATGGTAATGAGACCGTACAGTGTCAGTTGCCGAATACAGCGTGCTTCTAAACGCAAGCCAGACGATCCAGAACGCGTTGGTATGGTCCTTCATACCAACGCGTTCAAGGACGTCTGGCATGCGTTTGGTATCCTCACCATGCAATACTATGGCACGCACTTACAGTCATTTATGATGGTCGTAAAAGGAGACTAAGCCATTACTATGAGAAAAAATAATCATATTGATTAACTTTGCCACTGCAATCAAGTCATTTATTCAAATTAGACTGAGAATCGGCACTTTTTGAATGTCAAAATTACATAAGACAGTCTCCCGTTTTGGGAGACTCTTCGCAGACGCGAAGCGACTTTTTTCAATTGGGATCGTCTATTTGTAATACGGCGTGTTATACGATAAGGCTGCAACATATCCACGTTAATTCCATTGATTGCCGTGCGTGTTATAACCGGCAGAAGTAAAAAAAAGCGAGCATGTATTTTCTAAAAATCTTCTCCTCTCCCTCCAAAACAAAACACAACCATCAAAATTCACACTCTAGAAATTCACACGCAATTTTTGTCATAAAACCTCATCATACAACAATAACTTTTGATACGTGAACTTTGCATCAGTCCAGGGTTTAACGTCGACAATAAAATCGTAACGACGGGAACATGGATCTGTGTCGCAATAAACAATTCTTTATACGGTACACATATTATATTATTAGAGAAATGTAAACAGGCCACGTCCTTGGAGATAGGGGTTAGGAAAATGGCGTCTGCGGAAAATTCCTTTCTTTATATGGGAGGAAAATGCATGGAGATGTTTGTTTAAATGTACTTAAGAAAGGTTTGACTTAAAGCCGGTCAAGTGCGAGTTGATCTCACGTGGTGAGAGTTCCGTACGATGAATATGTGAACTACCATGTTTTTTATCCCAACATAATTTTATCCGAAGAACAAACTTAACATTGTAATTAAAAGACATGTTCTCCAATACATTCTAACTGAAAATTGTAAGTTTATACGCGCAATATTGAGACATTTACGACCATAAACTTCTTATAGGTTTACCTGTAATCTATATTATGTAAAAAACTATTCTCAGTTTTTTTTTTTTTTTTCAAAATTTTAGGCTCACAAGTTTCGAATATAAAGGGAAAGAAAATTTTCGTCTAATATTTTCTTTTAATAACTTCAAAAGTATTAATTTTAAAATGAAAAAAATATATATAAACAATTGAAACCCTCACAACAATCCCTTTCATTTGATATGTCACTTGGTACCTACAGTTAGCAAACCTTTTTTTAAATTGTATAATTAGCCCCCCAATACTGACCACATATTCAAAATTCATTAAATTCAATTACTTACGTTACACGTCCGTGTTTGGGTGACAGAATTTCAGTGTCTTCTTTCTGCACCCAGAGAATGAGACCAAAATAAAGGAGAACGTTCAAATCAACTTTATTAGTGCGATGTTTTCATGGATTTCCAAGTATGAATAGCTTGAAATTCCCAGAAATACGTTCCATTTTAAGTAGAAATCAGGTAGCTAACTGTTAAGTATTGATATTCCCTGAGGCCTTTTGTACACACACGTCTTTCTTGCCGTGAAAATCTACGGATTATTCGCCGTGTGTAAGGCACAGTCGTCAGTGTTGTATGGATCACTATAGAAGCTTGCTGACAGACACTTATTTTCTACGGCGCGGTTCTTACGCCGTGTGTAGGCACGATCGTCAGCGTTGTATGGATCACTATAGAAGCTTGCTGACAGACACGTGTTTTATACGGCTCGGTTTATAAGCCGTGTGTAGGCACGGTCGTAAGTGTTGTATGGATCACTATGGAATATTGCTGATAGACAAGTTTTTTCTACGACGCGGTTTATACGCCGTACTGTAAAGATACCGTGCCGTGTACAAAAGGCCTTAAAGAAAACTTCTAAGTACCTACATCTTAGGAAAATCGGCCCAAATCAAACGAAAAAAGACAAAAGGAAATCGAAGATTCCAATATATTTTTATTCGTTTCTCGATAGGTAAGAAAAGTGATTATGCTAAGGCCACATTACTGTCAGGCCCCTTTACAAGGTCAAAGCCTGGCCACAAAAAGAGGGACGCGTTATAAGAAAAAGGATGGCCATCGGGTCATAAATCAGCGACTTTTTGTACAAAGAAGTTGTACTAGGATGTTTGTGTTTTCTACTTGTATGGATTTGTAACTGCTGATATGTAGAAATTAATTAAATCTACCCTACTCATATGACATTAGTGTTGTTCATATAGTTCCTCGGACGGAAGATTGAATATTGCTGCGTATTAAGGTAGATTATCTTTTATATTTAACCTTAAATCACACACAAGGATGGATAATAATAATAATAATAAAATTTATTCAAAAATATAAAGTATACAGTTAAATACAGTTTTCTTATATCTATCTCAAGTTCACTCATTATTTGTGCCTGAACTAGGTAATCCTGTGTTTCAGGCGATTGGAAGTACATTAATTGATTAAATAATCACATAAAATTAATATTATTGGTACATATGAAAAAGGTGTATAAAATTATAGACTCTTAACTTAGCTAAATAATTAAAAAAACAAAATAACCATAATACAAATAATATTTACTTTAGCACTAGTAATAATTTCTCTGTATCTTCATAGGACATAGTTTGAAGAGTTTCCTTAAGGATTTTCTTGCAATTACTATGATTTAAGGAGTAGATGTTTCCCTTTTCATTTAGCCTGTTGTAGAGTTGCGGTCCGAGGTACATATAAAATTTGGCTGTGAAAGCATGTTTTGTACTTTTTTGAGGGCAAACTATATCTTTCCGTCTCTTTTTAGTAAATTCAGTGCTGTATGGAAGTGATGAGTGTTGTTTTAGTACAGTGCTCATTATAAATAACTGTCGAACTGTTAGTACTTCACAAGATTTATACAGGAGGTTAGTGGGGAAAAGGAAAGGGCGGCAAGTAGCGATTTTGAGAATAGCCCTTTGAGCTCTTTCAATGGTCAATAACAAAGTTTTATTCGCCCCACCCCATGAAGTAATACAGTAAGTCAAAATTGACTGACAAAGAGCAAAGTATACTTGCCTAATTATTTTTGGATTTGCAATAAATCGTAGCTTTTTGAATATATATATCAGCTTACGAATTCTATTATTTAGAGCTTCCATATATTGTTTGAAGGAAAGGGTTTCATCTATTATTATACCTAGGTATTTTAGTTTATCTGTCTTTTTAATATTGGGACACTTACACTGGCTATCTGCAGGAACTGGGCAATAATGAGCATGCAACGTTGAGGGGATATGCGATATTTGCTTGCGCATCGAAAACTTCATGTAATGTGTCTTTTCTGCATTTAGAGTTAGTGAGTTATTGTGAAGCCATTTATTTACAATATTGAATCCGTGTTGCGCAAGATTGTAGACTTCATTTTCTGAGTCAGCCGAAAAAAGTAGAGCAGTGTCGTCAGCGTAAGTTATAATAGTGCCATGCTCTAGCTTTAGATTGCAAAGGTCATTTATGTAAATCAAAAACAGAGTGGGCCCTAAAATACTTCCTTGGGGAACACCAAAATATGTGTTTTTTTGAACAGCACTGAGAACATTGCCAATCTTTACGCACTGGGTGCGATCTTCTAAATAACTTTTGAAAATTTTCAGCTGGGTGCCTCTTACACCCATGATCTCAAGCTTGCGCAACAGAATTGGAATGGAAACTGTGTCAAACGCTTTGGCAAGGTCAAGGAAAATTCCTACTGTGTGGTTACCCTTGTCAAGTTCTTGCACTAGATAATCAGTCAGATGGTGTACCGCATCGGAAGTTGAAACCTTTGGCCTAAACCCAAACTGCCGTTCAGACAGAATTGATCTATCTTCCAAATATTTCAACAACCGTTTGTTTATAATTTTTTCCAATATTTTTGACATAGAAGGTAATAGAGAAATAGGTCTATAATTTGTCACTTGCTCTTTGCTGCCTGATTTATATACAGGGACAATAACAGCTTTTTTGAGACACTCAGGAAAATGACCTGAAGATAAACAAATACGGAAAATATAGGTCAGTGGTCGTACCAAAATGTCCTTGAATTTTTTAATAATTTTATTCGATATTTTATCCCAGCCAACTGCACAGTCTTCTTTCAAAGACATAATTATATTTTCTACCTCAGTCTCGTCAGTATCTAGCAGCACAAAGGATGTTAAAGCAGTGTTGCATGTTAAAGGAGTGCTCGTTGGGTTTTGGGATTGACCCAGATTTTTTTCTGCTAGACACTTTCCAACATTAATAAAGAAATCATTTGCTATGTTAGCGGATTCCAGCGGTGACGAGTGTGCTTGTAATAAACCTGAAGATGACTCATATTTTTTCGTGGTATACGTTGCGTCTTTAATATATTTCCAGATCTTTTTACTATTTGTTCCAGCCTTTTCCAATGCCACTTTGTCGTAGTTCCTTTTAATTTTTTTAAGGAGGTCATTACAAAAATTTCGATACCTTTTATACGAAAGTTGCAATACTGCATTGTCTGGATTAGATTTAGCTTTCATATGCAGTTTATCCCTATTTTTCATACAGCGAATAAGACCTGATGTGATCCATGGTTTAAGGTTGTGATTTTTGTTGCTCAACTGCGTTACGACTGTGTTTTTCTGAATTGCATTTTGTAAGTTTTCAATTACATACAACATGCAAAACTGCGGGTCAGCGGAATTATAGACTGGATCAAAATTGATGACGCGTAAATCTTCTTCAAGTTTATTTATATTCAGTTTTGAAATTTTGCGAGTGTCTTGTTTAGGTAATTTACAATTTAGGGTTAGTAGGACAGCATTGTGATCGGTTATTGTTGAGTTAACAACAAGTGCAAGTGAAGGGAAATTCGATTTTAGCATAATATGATCCAAACAGGAACCACTGTGATGAGTAGGAAAGCTGTGTGCTGGGAGTAGGCCATGAAAGGCGCATATGTTGAGGTAGTCCTGAGCAGGCGCATCAGCGCTTCCTGGTAGAATATTGATATTAATATCTCCTATTACAACCGTGTTTTTGATGGATGACAGTGTTTGCAAGGTTTCATTCAGAGATTCAGTAAAAATGCTAGTATTTTTAAAAGACGGAGGTCGATACAATGCTAATATCGCAAATTCTAATCCAATTTTAACTAACAATCTGTTACAGTCGTGCATGTCAGGTTCCTGAACAGAGACATTGAGATGATCTCTTGCATAAACTATCACCCCATCGTTTTGGTTGTAATTTATAGTACTTCTATACATATTATATCCCGGGATTAGTGGGATGCTATACTGTTTAGCAAGCCAGCATTCGGTTAAAACAATAACGTCACAGTTTATGTTTAGCCGTTGTTGAAATGTACTAAAGCTATCAAAATTCTTAAAAACACTGCGAATATTTTGTGTTAATATGGTAAGCGGAGTTTTGTAGTCGGATAGATATTGTTTGCAGTTTTCAGTTTCACAAACTTTGCATTCGGATACAGTGAAATTATCTAAATCATTAATCAAACTATTTATCATAATGGTAGTTAAAAATAAAAATAAAAATAAAAAAAAGGTCAGAAAAATAACTTATTAACGGCGCTCTTAGGCGCCTACATAATCTACAGAGTTCATGTACCTTTTTTCAGCCATTATTTTCGCGGGGCATTCAGCAGCGCCTGTGTTATGCTTGTCTGGCTTTTTAAAATGCAAGCAAGTAGCGCATATTGGTTCGTCAGCCTTTTTTGGACATTCTTTTACTGAGTGACCTTGATCACCACAGTGGCCGCAGGTATACGATGTCTGTCGACATGACTTGGCCGCATGTCCATACTGCTGACACTTATAACATCGAGTGACCAAAGTAAAGTCTCTCACAGGGCATGATGACCAATTTACAAAAACTCGGTCTTGTGATATCAGGGCTTTGCGTATGACTGCAGGTACTTCAACTATGTAATTACAGGACTCAGTGTCTTTCTTACCTGACTTGTGACTTAATTTAATTGAACTCAAAAACGCCTCAAGGCTGTAGTCCTGAAGTTTCTCGGCTATATTTTGCTCGTACAAACAGGTAAAAACCTCATTTTCCTGCATGGATGTTGGTACTCCTATTATCACCACCCTAGGCTTCCTTTTATGGGGCTCGTCGACTGTTAGGCCTGACTTGGTTAGCTGCACCGATTGTCTCAGCTTCTCGATGTCGTCCTTTGTCTCGGTGCTGATGATTACACCGCCGTTCTTTGTCTTGCGCAGACCTCTCACATGGAGCTTCATTTGTTCGGGGTTGATAATTTTTTGGACAAGAGTTTTGGTCTCATCGCTGGTCTTCAACTTGTCACTCGGATAGATGGCCACCGAACTGACATAACTCGGCTGAATAAAATTATTGGCACCTTTCTTTACCATGTCAGCAAAGGAAGATCCCTGGGCAGGTTTCGTCGAATCTTCGATACTTAGCTTAAGGTTCTGTAGCTGCTGCGAAAGATCGAGTTGGTTTTCGAGAGTTCTGATTTTGTAGTGCGATTGGAGAACTTTTGCTTTGACGGACTGGTACATGACGGCCATCTGCGAGGTCCCGTGTCCAACCTTCCGGCATAGGCTACTGATGCGCGTTTTCTGCTCCACATTCAACTTTCCATCAGCTGCTATAGTGCACACCTCCTTCAGGCTCTGTTCGATAATCGCCATCCAGTTCTGAATTTCTGACGTCGAGATCACTTCAGGGGCATCATTTCTTTGGGTAGGCGCTTGAGGAGTAGAAGTGGGTACGGGCACAGGTGTAGACGGTGGGGATCGAACGCATCTACTACTCCGGTTGAATGGACTATCCTCCATCGTGAAGCTGGTTATTTTGTTTCTGTTAAACACTAGTCATTTCTATTAACACACCTTACACAAATCCAATAAAATGGTATGCGTTGTTATTGGCTATACGGTAAAACTAGGTCACAATTTCGCAATTGATTATTTGTTTATTGTAATAATTGCTCGATACGTCTGTTCACTACGACCGGCCAAAATAAATCAAAATAAATAAATAAATGGATGAACGAAGGCCATGGTCATGAAAGCTACGTTATCATTACAAACACACAATCTTAAACCATGAACTTCCTTTTGGGCATCGCTGCAGTTTGGTTAAAATTTGACACAAGTAAAGCACTAGAGAAAAATACTTTTTAAAGATACTTTCATTTAGATCATTCAATTTATTTCTGCGCCCAGCCCAGAAAGGTCTGGTGCCCAGCCCAGGATGTTTGGTTACCTATTCGAAATTCTGGGCTGGACACTTATTTATGTATTTATTTATTTAACAATTTATGTACACACATATAAACAGACAAGAAGAAAGGAACAGAAAAATACGTACAAAGGTGATGCTTATTTCTAATGAAATCTCTTCCAGCATACCTGCGATAGGAAAGTAGATATAGAGATGCAGACAACGTGTGTAAGTGTAGAAGAGAAAAAATTAAATAAAAAATATACATAAAATCAAAATAGCTATACACTAATATAAATACTTATAAACATACAATAAATAAAATATAATACAATACTGTGGGAACAGACAAAACAAGACTTATACACACTTAAACAGACTTAAATAACTTCACTCAAAAACAAGTTCAATCAAATAAATTATATTCAACCGAGAAATATACTAGTAGTAGTAGAAAATTATAGACATTATACTGTAGGAATTTGGTACGCCAAGGATTTCCTTTAAGAGGGTTGTCACCGGTCCACCAGCGCAAGTACTTTAAATACATATTATCTCGGCTAAGAAGGAATTATGAAAAACGGCTCAATCAACTATATCGGTAAGTGTGTCTAGAATTTTCTAATACCTTTTTTAAAGTTTCATATTGAAACACAAAGCAAACAAATACTACTACGACTACGACTAGAGGAATGTGGCCGTTTTTATTAAGATTATTTGTTGCTTCGTGTCTCAATATGTTCAACCATGAACAAGCAACAGCATCGCAGCATCAGCATTAAGAGCGACATACACTTATTCTGCGCGCCAGCTACACCGGCACGCCGTCAGCCCTAAGAACTGAAATCTTCGCTTCATCGGCTCGATACACACACAGCACACATGCAAATAGATCAATGTGTATTTACCACAGAATTTGTATATAATTAAGTTAATATTATTGTAATAAACCAAGTGTTTGGCATGTGAAGTTGTTTCCATATTATTTCATTAGGAAAATGAAAGGTTTTGGTAGGACATTTCGTATTTGTCTGGTTTTTGAATAGTTGATTTACAATGCAATTTTCATTTAATTGCATTCAAGCTCAAACTGCGGCCAAGAAACTGGGCGTCCTAAATAGGGTGAAGCGATACTTTACGCCTGGACAGCTTTTAACCCTTTACAAAGCACAAGTCCGTTCCTGCATGGAGTATTGCAGCCACCTTTGGGATGGCTCAGCAAAGTACCAACTTGCTGCGCTTGACTCGGTGGCACGCAGAGCTAAGAGGCTCATTGGCGACGTAAAACTGGTGGATGCCAAGCTTCACAGCTTGGCTCATCGCCGCAAGGTTGCCTGCTTGTCGGTCTTCTACAGATTGTACTTCGGCGAGTGTGCCCATGAACTCCACGACCTCATTCTACCGGCCCCCTTCTACCATCAGACATCTAGACGCACTGCAAGTTGCCACCCCTACCTAGTTGATATTCCACCAACTCGCACTAAGCGTTTTCAAACGTCTTTTATAATGCGCACAGCAAAGGAGTGGAACTCTCTGCCTGCGTCTGTGTTTCCGAACGCATACAACCCTAATCTATTCAAAGTGAGAGTGAACAGGATTCTTCTGGGTAAGCTCACTCCATCGTAGACTTTGTCTCTGTCATCCAGACCTAGACTAAAGTCAAGAGCAAACTCAAAGTAGAATAAAAAAATAAAATAAATGTTTTTCACGGCCCCAGGATAGCAAATAAAATAGTTAGTCCATTCTAAACATCGTTTGAACTACTCGTAATTCAAGTCAAAATAAAGTTCGTTGTTGTAATCTAAATCTGAACTTTAAAAAAGGTATTAGAAAATTTTAGACACACTTACCGATATAGTAACTTATAGTGATTGAGCCGTATTTCATAAATCCTTCTTAGTCACGAGATAATATGTTTATAAAGGAGTGGCACTAGTGGACCGGTGACAGCGCTCTTAAGAGGCCACCGTGAAAATGCTGAATCAAAAAAATAGAGGTAACTCGTATGGCAGTTCACAGTTCATTGTTCAAACTTGACGTTACGTTACAGCGACAAAGTACGGTGGCCAGCACATCAAGTTAATACAAATTCAAATTTCGATTTTGAACTTAATCATCAACATTTTAAAGTTTCAAATCTTTTGGAGGAATTAGACAATTCCGTGTAGCTTGATGGGCTAGCCACTGTACTTTGTCGCTGTAACATAACTTCAAGTTTGAACAATTAACTGTGAACTGCCATACGAGTTACCTCTATTTTTTTGAGGAGTGTAAAGCTAGTTAAGAATTATGGTGCTTATCGTGCTCACTGACTGTACATTGGGCGTCGACTCGACTTCATCGGTCATCGCATCTCAGGGGCCAGGCCCTGGAAAATAGCGTCAGATACACCAATGTCCATACACTGAAAAAAATGCACTCCAATCAAGTGACTTTTAGCTTGATTGACGATATCTTGTTTAGATTAATCAAAATCTTAGTTAAGTTGATCATCACGACATGATTGCAGCAATACTAGTTCAAATGATTGAACGCTCAAACAAGTATCTCGATTACCCTTAACATGACATCACTGTAGAAGAGTTAAAAAAGAGGCAAGTAATTTTTTTTTTTACTGTAACAAAGTAAGTTAGTTGTGTCAATCAAGCATTTTGATTACTTCAATAAAGATCATTGAAACGTTAATCTAATAACCTTGGTTGGAGCAACTATGTTTTGATTTGATTGCTGCAAATAGGTTTTGTGATAACTCCAATCAAGATCCCGTTTCAAATCTCAATCAAATAAAAGTAATAGCTGTGATCATTGTGCTTGATAGGCTCAGAAGCAAACAAGTTATTTAGTCAATCTAAACAAAATACTGATTGTGGCAACAACTTTTTTTTTAGTGTAACACTTATTACACGAACCAAAAACCTATTTGCAAAAGAAGTCAAATCCAAAAGCCAATATCCCAATATCGGTTATCACAATTCATTAATAGTAACTCGCGGTCTACCTGACTATCGCAATCTTATATCAGTTCCAATAAATAACGAAGCGTAATCTTTTTCTTTGCTTATTTCTTTTCTTATTGCTTCCATTATCTTGGAAATTATTGGATTGTATCGTCGCCAGGTGCTTGTAAGGGTTATTAATGGTTTCAAGTAGGTAGGTTTCTGTTTTCTTCTTTTTTTTAGGTAAGGAGAATTTTCAGTTCTATGTTTATACAATAGGGATGTTTACTAAAAATGTTTTTTGTCCGTCATGTACATTATTAAAAAATATTAGACACGTATGGGCGATGGGATCATACGCGGTGGGTTGGAGGAACAAGAAATTTCGTACGGATATATTCGCGGGCAGAAGCATGTGTGTGAGTCGTATGTATATAACAGAAGTGGCTAAACCATAATGACTTAAAGATATTATCGTTTTAATAACGTTTCATTGTCATTAGTGATTCGGTAATCGTAATTACCGCCCTAGTGAACGTAATGTATGGTCTCTTCGCACGGCTACTTGGGTTTTGTTCGAGCTACTTGCCTTTTGTTTGTCCCAGTGACTGATTATTATTTATGTTGATTTTGATGAATAATGACTGTCGTGCTAGTTGATCATTAATCAAGCAAGTCACTAAACCAGGATGTTGTTTATTATGGGTACTTTATTTAAGTACGAAGTATTATAAGTATGTTGTTTATTTTCTTTAGCCATTTATATTAGAAAACTAGCTGACCCGACAGACTTCGTTCTGTCAAAAGCTATAGTATAAACTCCACTACTCTACCCTACCTACCCTACTTACTTACCTACCTACCTACCTACCCTACCCTACCCTACCCTACCCTACCTACCCTACCTACCTACCTACCTACCTACCTACCTACCTACCTACCTACCTACCCTACCCTACCCTACCCTACACTACCCTACCTACCTACCTACCTACCCTACCCTACCTACCTAAAACTTAAAAAAAAAATAGATAGTAGCCGATTCTCAGACCTACTGAATATGCATATAAAATTTCATAAAAATCTGTCATGCCATTTCGGAGGAGTATGGTAACTAAAATTGTGACACGAGAATTTTATATATAAGATTGTTTATTTTCTTCGGCATTTATATTAGAAAACAAGGTAATGATCTGTTCAACTTACGTAGGTTTTTAGGGTTCTGTACCTCAAAAGGAAAAAAACGGAACCCTTAGAGGCAATCGTGTGTCATCTGTCCATCTGCCACAGCCGATTTGCTTCGAATTAACTGGACTAATAAAATAGTCATAATCATAGTCATAGTCATTATTCATAAACAAGTAATTTGTATCTGAATTTACACACAAAATTACACATTTACAGTATATTACACAAAAATAAATTACATTTGAATTCCATTAATAACATTACAAATAAAAATAAATAATGCATTTCTTCAATAGATTTAAATTAAACAATATGGTCAACTCTTTAAAATAAAATGAAAATAAAGAATAACGATAAAAAAATTAATAAATGATAATTTAGCGTAGATTGATAGAATTAATTAAAAGTAAAAATATTAAATTTATATTTATATCAATAAATCGGAATGAACAAAATAAAGTTGAAATAAGGTACACATAAATTTCAAACAATATCAGGTAGGCGGGATCACTATCGGATGCGTATAGGTTTGGAGTGTGGCGTAAGACAGGGTCTGACTTCGCCCAAGCTCTTTAACCTGTACGTGGATCGGCTGGTCAGTGGCTCAGCAGCACTCGGGTAGGTTGCTCGATTGATGGAGTTTTTGTTAACAATATAAGCTACGCCGACGATATGGTGCTGCTGAGCACATCGATCAGTGCCCTCAAGCGCTTACAATAACGCGTTCAGGATATTGATGGGGTTCCCATGCTTTTGTAGCGCATCAGACGCTCAAGTGGATGGCATTCAAGCGATACATCACAAAAGAACAGCGTCTCCGATGCGCTGCATACGCGGCAGCCCCAACAGCTTCCTGCAGCTTATTGCAGGAAGAATTCATGTGGTTTGCTCGTTCATGGACAAAACTACATGTGCGAGTAGTGCGGTCCTAACCCAATGTTTTTATTGTTGTGTGTATCTATTTGCATTCTTTTACTATGTTAATTATATTGTTTAAAAAAAACCTTTATGAATGATTATACTAATAATGAAATAAATGAAAAATGTAATAAAATATAACTAGCTATACTTAAAGTCTCTAATTCAGATATTTTATGTAAACAAAGTCATGTCAAGAAATGTCACTGTCAAAATGACAGGACAGTGGTGCAAAACATTTTTTTTTGTAAATAATCATCGAATAAAAAGAAAAAATATAAATAATAATAGTCTAGTCATAGTAATTATTATTAGGTGGTATTTGTTAAAATATCTATTAGTTTATTTTATTTGTATATGTGTATTAGTATCAATAAAACTATATAAATTCTCGTAATCAAGAAGTTAGTATTTAAGACATTATTTTTTGTACCCTATCACTGTTTTTATATTTAACCCAAAGGTTGACTGGTAGAGAATGCCTTGTGGCATTAAGTCCGCGTATGTACCACTATTGTACATGAAGTTTAAATAAATAAATAAAATTAAAGTGAATTAATTATAAGAACTAAGCAAACAAAATACCGTTGCCAAGCAATGTTTTGTGTAGTATGTCGGAGACACGGTACGATCGTCATAATCAGCCCTTTTAAGTCCAGTGCTAGACGTAGGCCTCCCAAAATCGATTTCCACTCGAAACAGTTTACAGCCGTTTTCATCTAAAATGTAGTTAGATATGCTACTTATAATATGAATCTATGAATGAAAATTGTAATATTAGTGTTTTTGAAGATGTGAATTTGAAAATGTTTGGATCTCCTGCATTGTTTCCAGTATCATAAAATATTTTATACCAGAAAATCTCCTTTTATTAATACTTACTATTATTTACTTAATTTATAAATTTTATTATTACTATACTACTATTAATACTTTGTTTAAAACTAAAAATTTATAACAATAATTACGGTATGATAAATTATTATTTCTTAAATCAGTACTTAAAAGAAAATAGAATCTTTTGTGTCGCCATTTTATGTGAATTACCATTAAGAAAATATTTTTTTGTTATGTTATCCCCTTTGTTTACACAAATTATCTGAATTTGAGACTTTGGGTATAGTAACACACAAGAGGCGTTCTGGACACACCATAGCTCGAAATCGGGCCAGTCATGTCACATATTGTGGTTAGCTTGGAAAATGCACAGTAACGGTCAAAAACAACACAGTTTATTTAATATTTAGTGCTCAAATATACACGCTATTTGTCAAGAGTATTCTTGCATAATGTACTTGATAAAGCTGTTGTTCTCTTTTGTGAACGGGACTATAGATTTTTTTTTTCTCTTCTACTCTTACACACGTTGTCTACATCTCTCTATCTAATTTCCTATCGCAGATATGCTGGAAGAGATTTCATTAGAAATAAGCATCACCTTTGTACGTATTTTTCTGTTCCTTTCATCTTGTCTGTTTATATGTGTGTACATAAATTGTTAAATAAATAAATGAATAAATAATAAAATGAAATCCTGACGTCAGAATACTCTTTTTTAAACAAAATGTTAATAAACAAGGAACAACTTAGCTAAGTTAACAAACTTAATCACAGGAATTAATTAAAATTAACTTTAGAATCAATTTCCAAATGAAACTTGCACAATTTATCAAAACATTCAACACCTGTTTCTTCCGATTCTTCCCTAAAAATCAGATAAGAAACAACTTGTTCACCAGTCTTTGGAAAACTTTGCTTCCTCAAACTTACGTTTGAATCTTCGGACATTTCACAGAATGTTTTCCAAACATTTCAGTTACAGAACATCTGTAAGGGTTCCCACAGACAGCCAATTGCATGTTCAACTAGGTTCAGTTATAAAAAACTACGAATTCAATATTTGTAAATACCTATGTGATCACCAGAGAATAGGTAGCAGCGTTCTCTATGCATTTTTAACACCATACTGCGATCGCCAACCCGCCTGCCAAGCGTGGCGATTATGGCAAAACCCCCCAATTGGGGGAGGCCTATGTCCAGCAGTGGGCGTCTTTCGGCTGAAATGATGATGTTGATGTGAGCACCACGTATCTATCAAAATAATGAATTTATCTCTTTGCTAAGTATTTAATTTTTTGTTCCTATTGAGTCTACTAATTTTATTCTAGGTACATCGTCTTCACATATAATTATCGTTAATGTATACAAAATATTAAACGGTGGAGTTTCTTGCTCATTCTTCTTCTCCATACAAAACTACCCTTTGAACACGCCTAGAATCAATTCTATTTTCTTGTAAATGTTGACGTTCAAAAGTAAAATAAAATAAAATAAATGGCTTGACTTTAAACTAAACTGAGTACGCGTCTTACCAATTCAACTAGAATTGGTAAGACGCGTACTAGAAGTAGCGTGGTATGAGGCTTCAAACTAAAATAAAATCAAAGTAAAGTTCTTCAAAGTAAAAACAGAGTGAATTTTAGAGAGCATAAAATTCACTCTTTTAATGTAACTTATGTAAAGTACAGAACACGCAAGCACTCAAAGTCACTGGCGTTATAGAATAGAATAGAATAGAATATTTTTATTTCAGACAATTTAGTCGTTTAAAAAAATTTGTTACTAACCATAGCTAGTAACAATTTTACTTAACATCTAGTGTTAATACAGACACACAAACAAACCATTATATATCTGCGTCTTAAGGCCTAGATATATGCCAGTGACCTTGAGTGGTTAGCAACGAAACAAAAAACAACGTAACTTCACTAATTAATTTCACTATGTAAAATGACTATGACTAAAACTGTTTCATAATCTAAAATATTCATATATTAAGTTATTAAGAAAATGCTTTAATTAAAAAAAAAAAAAAAAAACAAATCATTAACACTAGTCATTTAGACGTGATCTTCAGTACCAATAAAATCATTAAAAGTCGGTTATCGTGGCCTTAATCATTCATTCATTCATTCATTTCAGCCGAAAGACGTCCACTGCTGAACATAGGCCTCCCCCAATTGGGGGGGTATGCCATAATTGCCACGCTTGGCAGGCGGGTTGGCGATCGCAGTATGGTGTTAAAATGCATAGAGAATGCTGCTGCCCATTCTCTAGTCCTTTAGTCGCCTTTTACGACACCCACGGGAGGAAATGGGGTGGTGCTATTCTTTACGTCCGGCATCACATGGTACCTCGCCTTGATAGTGTAGTTTATTTTATCAGCGTCGTCGGTCGGTCGAGCGCTACCGTTACCATTGAAAATTGACTCGGTGCCGCAACTTCTCATAAGCATGGCAAATTATGTCGGTGGACAGTCGGCCGTGTACCGGCGCCCTAATTCGCCAGAGGTTCAGGAGCTAATAAATTACTGCTTATCTTGTATACCATTCAAAAGAGATTCTGGGGGTTGCTCCCTAATCCCAAATAATGGAGGCCAACGATTTTTAGACATGGCTTAAAGCTGCTTTCCCATAAAAAAGGTTTTTGTACGATTAATTTTTATTGCACCAGGTTTAACTACGTAAATTTATTTTTAGGTACGTCGCTATTCTAAAGGAAGTTTAAAGACTTTTTTTTTTTTTTGTTATTCTTAATAATGCATTCAGGATGCTGCTGGGGCTGCCAAGCTTCTGCAGTGCGTCGGGAATGTTTACTGATGCGTACACTGATGGCTTCGCAGCGATCAGACGTAAGCGTGCCGCGCCGTTGCTACAGAGGGTCCGGGGCAGCTCGAACAGTCTCCTGAATGTTATGGCAGGGAAATTTGATTGCCCGCTCGTCCGTTATTTGTCCAACTTGCATGTTTTCTAACATAGTTATTAAGGTTAAATGTTTACTAACAAATTTATGGATGTTTCTGATATAAAATTATTATTATTATTTTAATTTGAACTGTTCAGGAATTACTTACAAGAGAATATCTTATGACAAATCATCTCTGTACAGTATTCCTCTTGTATCAATTGGACTTGATTGTTCACGTTTGACGTAATTCCATCGTTTGCAGCAAGCTAAAGCTAAATTAAGTCACTGAAGTCACGAAAAACACAAAACTTTATTATTTTAGAACGCCATGAGGAAATCCTGAAAAGTATCTTACGTAAAGTCAGCGAAATAATTTGCTTATTTTATTAATATTTTTTATAAATATACTAGCTGACCCGACAGACTTCGTTCTGTCAAAAGCTATTTGACTGTGGCAGTTTGTCTACGCGCAAAGGAAACTACCTACCTACCCTACCCTATCTTACCCTATCCTACCCTACCCTATTCTACCCTACCCTACCCTACCCTACCCACCTACCTACCCTACCCTACCTACCCTACCCTACCTAACTAAAACCTTAATTTTTTTTTTTTTTTTATATAAAATCTATTCTCAGACCTACCAAATGATGACTGACACGTTATGTCAAACGCCATAAAGTTACATTAAAAGATAGAGTTACCTACTTATTATTACAATAAAAATGTAAATATGGTCGTTTATTAAAAAAAAATTTTTTTAACTTTCTTAAATTTTTCTTACATAAGAACCTTCTCCGGACAATAACAAACACAACAAAAAAATAATTAGCGAAATCGGTCCAGCCGTTCACGCGTGATGCCATGACCAAGGGAAATAGGGATTCATTTTTATATATATAGATTTTATTTATTTATTTACCATTACCAATTACATTTGTTTTTACAGGTGGGAACCCAATACAAAATGTAGTCACAATTTCCACACTCATAGACGTCACCTTAAAACCAATTAGATACCACTACCAACAAAAATGAAATGTTTTTAAATTGTCCTTTTTTGACTGTCAGGGTCCAAACTACGTGCACGCCACAATTGTGGCAATAAGTCCCCTCTTTGAGGAGTGGCTAGAGAGGCGCCACAGCGTCTTCACCTTTCGCCTGACACAGGTCCTCACCGGACACGGTTGTTTCGGGAGGTTCCTGTTTTGGATTAGGCGGGAGGAAACGCCCGGGTGTTACCACTGTGTAGATCGCCCGGAGGACACGGTGGAGCATACGGTGGAGGTCTTCCCGGCTTGGGCAGAGCACCGCCGTGTCCTCACGGAGACGATTGGCGGCGGCGATCTCTCGCGTCCGGCCCTGGTCCAGGCCATGGTCCGGAGCGAGAGTGCATGGGAAGCAGTCACCTCCTTCTGCGAAGTAGTAATGCTCGCGAAGGAGGAGGCGGAACGCGTGAGGGAACGGCATTCTGTGCGCCGCAGGAGATGCCCTGGGCGGCGGGAATCGGTATCGATTCCCGGCCACCGTAGGCGCGGGCTTGCGGACGGCGAGCTATGGGCAGTTCGCCGTCCGGTAAGGACCAGGCCCGGTTCGACGGCGCGTTGTGTTCCACGCGCGCCTCAAAGAGATGTCAGCACGCACTGACGGGGTCCACTAGGACCGGTGCCTGCCAGGGTTGCGGGTTTGTCTTAAAGGGGTACCGTGGCCCTGGCACACATGCAACTGAAGGAACATGGGTGGGTTGTAGTCAGTAAAAGTGTGACACGCCCTCCCGCTCCGCGCAGGAGAAGTAATTTGATAATTTCCCAACCAAAAAAATAACGTGGATATTAATTTAAAAAAAAAATCCCGAGTAACAACTCCGAGTACCGTTATAATATTAATAAGTTAATTGTCACCCTCTGGAATTCCGCCAAAGAGCAAGTAAAGATATCCAATCACAGAGAGACGCTGTTGAGTATCTTATTGTCCGCCCCACCAGTGTAAATTTTAACAAGTTTGTACGGGCCATCGAGACTTTAAAAAGCTTCTCTCTCGACGCTTGCCGCAGCCTACTGTTTGGAACCCAAATATTTCAGTATTTGCGGATTATTCAGCTTACCACGAAAAACCTTAAAAACATATTTAACCATTGCGAAATTGCGCCTTACCTTCAACTAATAGGAACCAACCATCCCTTTTACATAGAGGGTTGGATACATAAGTGGATAGAATGGGTAGAAGCTAAATTGCTTCATAAAAAGGAACCGGGTAAATTTATTTTGGATTTTTTCTGCCATAACACTTCGTTTCCAATGGATTCCAGGCACTCGTTTACAGGTTACTTCTTACTAAAACATCATAAATTGACTTCACAGCTGCTGTGTTAGTAAATTCACGGGTTTCACGCATTGCAAATCCAAGATTCTTGAAGCACACCTGTACGATATTTGCGCGAAACGACAAATATTCCCCCAATTTATTAGGTGACCCCAAGATCTCGCACCGATATTACGCGCGGTATCGCAAGCCCGTCCATGATATTCGTGATGTAACGGAACCACGGCCCGCGTAAAAAACATCACGGTACACTTTGTCAAATTAAAGAGTAGTTTGTTCTCAATACTCTACCCTACTACACGATCAATGTTCTGAGGGAGCAGTTCGCAATGCGACATATACTTCGCATGACCAACTTCAGATCGGCGGCAAATAGTAAGCATCCAGCATCTTTCACAATTTCAGGAAGGTCAGTTACCATTAAAATTAATTACCAATGGTCCTAAATTAGTACCATGGCTTACCCCAGTAAGGGTGCAATACGAGTCCGAGGTGAAGCCAGCGTATTCAACATTTGTTTCCAATTACCTAAGTAGCTGGAAAATAATTTTAGAAGGGCTTGAGTTAAACCAGCCTTTGCAAATTTACATAACAGAATGCCTCATGCCTCGATATCAAATGCCTCTCTGAAGTCGACGTAAGCGACGTCCAGTTGTGCCCCTGCCTCTGAGTCCAGCATTTCGGAAACCATGCTGCGCATCGTTAAGCTGAGTTACTATTTACTTGCAAATGGATACAAGAGAACGGCGCAGATTCGAAGACCTTTGCATATGCTGACAGTACTGTAACAGGTCCAAATCCGCTGACCTCAGAGATCGGAGCACCCTGGATTACTTAGGAACTAAAAATGGCCGTATATTCAGGCACAACTTCTTTAAGTTATATGAAATGGCCGTAACACGGCAAATTGACGTAGTGTGTCAATATAAACGATTGATTGCACTGACTATTCAAGCACGCAAAAACTTATGACTAAGTAATAACAGCGCACGTTAAGCTTTATTCGTTCAGGTTAAGCTACGCTTGCTGCGGTTAGTCCGGATGGGTGACCATCTTTACATACCAAGACCCCTCCATGCCTCGGAAAGCACGTAAAGCCGTTGGTCCCGGCTGTCATTTGTATAACTTTGACAGTCGTTACGAGTCGTCAGAACCCCGAAAATCCAAGGGGAATCGTATTACCCAGTAATTAGGTTGTGGAGGTCAGATAGGCAGTCGCTCGATGTAAAATACTGGTATTCAGCTGCATCTGGTTAGACTGGAAGCTGACCCCAACATAGTAGTAGTAGCACTTCTTCTTTTCCGGATAATTTAATCCCTGATTTTATCCTTCAAAGAGACTGAGCACAGCACGCTCCATAGCGCTTCAAGAAATCGTCAACAGAATGAGACATCCCCAAAACTCAACATGGAACAGTTTAATCAAGACTCGGCAACCATCGGTAATGTTCGTAAATTTACGGCGCTACTTTTTTTATCGTCGAGTCAAGGCGCAATATCCATCAGTTTGCCACATCCGTTTCTGGATATAAATTCATCGCTATTTATGTTCCCATTTGCATCCCAGTTTCATCTCAGCTTTACGAGATTTGGCTGTTTTGTTTTTCAAACGAGTTTTCCTTTGAAATCTGCAATTTGGTTTTTGAATTTTAATTCCGAATGTTTTCAGTTCGGTGTTTGTGTTTTGTTTTTGTGACTCCAGCTAGTTATCCGAAAAGCAATCATACTCCAGATTTTAATGAAATATTATAGTTTAGTAAATCGACATTGCCGTGTCGACAGTCAATGAGTTCGTTGAGTTATAGGTAGTCGGTCTTCTTTTAGGCGTTTTAATTATGTATTGCTTAGTACATTTTCATGAAATATTAAAATTCCGTGCATACGCATTGGTCTCCGGATGAAGTTGGACAAAACCCAGGATATGTTCAACGAACGTCGCTCCGGGACCGATTGCTGTAGGTATAAGGCGGTGCTCTCGAGGTTGTTCGAGAATACGTTTACCTCGGACCAACTATGCAGTTTGGTAAGACCAACTTTGAGAAGGAGGTTAACACGAGAATTTTGCTATGCTAGGCAGCGTTTGGGTAGCTTCGTCGAGTCTTCTCGTCGCGTATTCCACAAGAGCCTAAAGACGGAGGTCTTCAATCAGTCCGTCCTGCCTATAATGACTTATGGAGTCGAAACGTGAACACTCACGGTACAGTTGGTCCATAAATTCAAGGTCGCTCAGCGAGCTATGGAACGGGCTATGCTTGGAGTCTTTCTGAGGGTTCGAATCCGGAACGAGGTGATCAGGCAGAGAACCAAAGTTGTCGACATAGCTCACAGAATAAGCTAGCTGAAGTGGCAATGGACCGGCTATATTAGCCGTAGAACTGATGACCGTTGCGGTAGATGTGTTCTTGAGTAGAGATCGAATCGGCAAATATAAGGTAAGATAAAGTCTTAGAAAGTGTGTGTGTGCAAGTTGCGACGAACTTCGTGCTCCATCTAACTTGCACACACACACTTTCTAAGACTTTATCTTACCTTATATTTGCCGAAGCAGCTGGATGAAAGTTCCCGAGACTCAAACTGAATAGCGTGCAATTGGAGAGGCACTTGTTCAGCAGTAAGCTGCTATGGGTTGATGATGTTGATGATTAAAATACCTGCCCAAAAACAAAACTAGCAACATTTTCTTTATGTACACTAATAAAAAAAATACATAATAAAGTTATGAATAATAATAATAAATTTCATGACGAAATATCTTTGATAACATTTATCAATTTGCTTATATAAGGGAACTACGTCGACATTAATTTACGTAAATTTACCATGAATTGTCGTTTTGATAGACAATGTTAGCCCAAAAAAGCAAAATTTAATATTAAACGACAAAATTGACATACTCTGTTTTTTCAGAGCATCCTCATTACAGTGAGAATTTAATTCAATAAGTTGGTACCTTTTAACTATTTATTCTGTCTGTTCTGGAGGAGGTTTAGAGGCTAAGTAATAACAGCTGCACAGGTCGATCCATCAGGTTAAGCTACGCTTGCCGGAGTTAGTCCGTGGATGGGTGACTATCTTTACATACCGAGACCTCAAACGAGACTCCTCCGTGCCTCAGAAAGCACGTTAAGCCTGGCTGTCATTCGTGGATCTTTGACAGTCGTTACAGATAGTCAGAAGCCCGAAAGTCTGATAACCAGTCTTACCAAGGAGTATTGTATTACCCAATTACTGGGTTGTGGAGGTCAGATAGACAGTCAGTGCAGAGTAAAATACTCTGCATCCGTTTAGACTGGAAAATAGTTAGGAAAAGGCTAGGCAGATTGATTGATTCTGTCTGTTCTGTTTACTCTGACTGTGGTTGTTTGTGTACTATATGTAATAGGTACTCTAAAAACTCGAGTAAGTAAGCTGAAGTGGCAGTGGGCTGGCCATATTCGTCGAAGGACCGATGGCCGGTGGAGCAGACGAGTCCTGGAGTGGAGACCGCGTATTGGCAAGCGTAGTGCGGGACGCCCCCCAGCTAGATGGACAGACGACCTCAAAAAGGTGGCTGGGACAAACTGGATGCGGAAAGCGGAGGACAGGGTGTTGTGGCGCAGCATGGGAGAGGCCTATGTTCAGCAGTGGACTGCGATAGGCTGAATTGATTGATTACTGGCTGGACATAAAACGCGTTGCGTGAGCTCAGTACAGAACACACAAGCTAATCACTCAAGGTCACTGGCATATATCTGGGCCTTAAATGGTGCCTACTCGGGAACTTTAAAACAGAACCTTTTCGTCGTAGGTCGCAGTGCATTAAGGACCTACATGAATTATCTTTTCTGCCTATCCCTGCCCTCACCACACAAACATTCCACTGTTCTTTATCCACATCCACGCAGCTACCCTTATCACTCATTCTCTCACAAACGGGCTCTACATCTGACCGTATCGTGGAAACGCACTGATAAGTCCTTCTAACTCGTCTACTAGGGCTGTCGCATCAAAAAAACACAGGAAACAATAGTTTGTTTGCTTGCGTCAAATAATATTTCGACGTTGGCGACATTTATGTAGATTTCGGATTTTAGATGCGTATTTCTAGGCTGTTTGTCTGTTTGTTTAGGTTAAACTATTCCTTCTTGTTTTGATTTAGATTAGCAGAATTGTAATTGTATTGAAGTGAAATAAACGAACTATCCGTAATAATATCGTTTATGGATTTACTTTAATCAGTGATCTAGCAGCTTTATGCCAGATGTTTTTTATTAAGATGACTTGATAGAAGATACGTATTATTTAATTTAATATATAGAATATTTTTTTCATTTGTTTTCTTTGTTTGTTTGATCACAGAGTGAAGGGTGCTTATCTTGTCGAGACGTTTGATAGATTAAACATTTATTTGGAGCAACAAGAGATACAAAATATACATGAGTTAGGTAACAATTCAAAATAAGAAAAATACAATGAAAACATTTTTAAGGTGGGATAGCACCATCTTTCAAAAATACGACATAAAAAAATACAGTAAACACGATAACGGCCATGTTGTCATGAACAGCTTTTTTTAAATAAACAGTTACCGGATTCATTCACTTAATTGCTCACTTAAGAGCGCATACATCAATCCACTAGTGCCACTCTTTGAAAAAAAAAAATATCCCGTGACTTAGAAGGAATGATTAAAAACGGCTCAACAGCGACCTCGGCAAGTATGTCTAGAATGTTCTAATACCTTTTGTAAAGTTTCATATTGAGATACGAAGCAATAAAATCATTCTAAAGAAAAAGGGTCACATTCCTCTAGATCATATCTTTGAGTTTGAATTATTTTTATGCCATGACCACACTATTGCCGCGTTTATAAACTCACCAGTCACCCACAATACAGGTTTTTTTTTTTTAATCAATGTGCAAATTTTGACAAATTAAACTTAAACGTGTTTTATTATACACCTATTTCTTGGTTTGATATGTCGTAGTACAAAAAATGAAGTTATCGTTAACGAAAGATGTTTATTTTGAAACTGGTATAATGGATACCCGTCGCGCGATGCGCCGGCAGCGCGGTCAGTAAAGCGGAACGCAGTAGTAGGTACCTATCAGCTGTGCGCTCGCCCATTGATATTATTACGAATACATTGTATCCATATTTTGCTAATATCACGTAGGATAAAAAAAAAGTATTGAACAAACAGTAGCACTGTGTTCTATTACTGATACTGAACACCAAAAAGTTTTGCGCACTGGTTAAACACTTACCCTGTATAGAAAACTCAAATAAAGAAAGAACTTATTTCTTAAAAATGTCTAAGTCAACATTTCTTAAGCCAGAAGCCCTGCGTATATTGCCTAAGGGACAGGACACAAAAGTTGTGAGGGTAGTAGCGAGTGAAATACATGGCCGCTGGTATTAAAATATATGTTGAAACTAGACATGTGGTCCCTTCACAAGATTGTGTTATTGGATTTTGTTGTTCTTTATATACTGTTTCATGTAGGTTTATTCTTTTGTTTGATTTATTTGCATAGTTTTTATGGTTCCGTACCTTAAAAGGAAAAAAAAAACGATAACGTTGTCCGTCCGTCCGAGGAGGTATCAAGTTGAAATTAATATCAAATGTCCCTTGGGACTCCCCTAAGGTCCCTTGGGAGCTCTAAAAAAGTCAAGTTTCTTACGTTAATGCAAATAAAAAAGGGCCATACATGCGACAGATTTTGATACTCGCAAATAACTCAAAACCGGTACTTCCCATTGACCTATACTCCATTTATTATAACATTAGACAAATAACTGTTCTCACCCTTTCGTTATTTCGATGTAAACATTTAAAAAACTCCGTTATTTCATGATAAATACAAAGCACTGTAATGTATTTACCATTTACATTAAAAAAATAACTCTAAAGTGCAGTAATTTCAACAATATTACACAATAACTGTCGTTATTTAGCCGTTATTTGTCTAATTCTGAATATAGAATCATGAAATTTGGAAAGAAGCAAGGTCTCACAGCACTCAGCTCTGAAATTGACACAATACTTCAAATTACGTGTTATAACCATTGTACTGTATTGTATTCGTCCATGTGGTGCCGGACGTAAAGAATAGCACCACCCCATTTCCTCCCGTGGGTGTCGTAAAAGACGACTAAGAGATTTACTAGAGAATGGGCAGCAGCGTTCTCTATGCATTTTTAACACCATATTACGATCGCCAACCCGCCTGCGAAGCGTGGGGATTATGGCAAACGCCCCCTCAATTGGGGAAGGCTTATGTCCAGCAGTGGACGTCTTTCGGCTGAAATGATGATGATGAACCATTGTACAAAACCCGTCAAAGAATAATAGTTATTAATTGGATATACGGACACTAAGTTGGTATTCAATTTGACAATCAACGAAATTCTCTGTCCTTACAACATATATAAATAAAATATATATATATATATATATATATTTTTTTTTAATGATGCAGTAAATTCTGTTTATCAGACAAGAAGAATCGTGGCAAACGCCTTTACACATATTCAAAGAGCAAGGGAGGTTGAAAGCGCGCGTCGGATCAAAAGGCTAAGTTTCAGTACAAAGCCATTACAGGTCACTGGCTCTCAGACTACATTAGAAGGTAATTAGACATCCCGCCGGGTGCTCTCTAATTGGTTTTTAAACGTATTAAGATTAAGAATTATTTTGTTCGGAAATGCATATTTAGCTTAATTGGAACAACCGGCAAACAACTTTGGAAAGTTTATTTTTACCCGACTGCGCGACAACAAAGACAGGGTTAGGTTTTTCACATGTATCTACTATCTAGGTTAGGTACTTATCTTTTATAAGTGAGATTCTTTATATCCTCGAAGCATCCTAACGACTGGATGGATTTGAATACATGAGTTGTTTATCGACTCGTTTAGGTTGCGCGATGGCTTATAGCCTATTTTTAGTTATATAAAATCAAAATGGCGGATTTTTGACGTCAATATTTGATGTAATGCCTAAAACAAAAATAAAAAACCATGACCATGTTGGGTATTAAAACAAAGAACTTGAACAGACGATTCCAAAAATACAGTGTATCTGGTCACCGGTGTCTGACTCGTTAAGGCGAAGCAATATGATCAATTTTATCGACTAATATACTTTTTTTTTTTGTAGTATCTTAGTGTTATCTATACTAATAATCTATACTAATATTATAAATGTGAAAGTAACTCTGTCTGTCTATCTGTAACTCTGTCTGTCTGTCTGTATGTTACGTTTTCACGCCTAAACCGCTGAACCGATCGGCATGAAATTTGGCAGAGATATAGCCTGGGATATGAAGAAGGACATAGGCTACTGTTTTACGTGATAACCGACATCCACGTGGGCGGAGTCGCGGGCAAAAGCTAGTTCTCTATGAAGTAAAAAAAGGTATGTTAACAGTCTAGTTTGTTTTAAGCATTTAAAAAGCAAAAAAAAAACAACAAAAATGTTCACACTTTTATCTATATTTCTAGTATCCTATTAGGTTTGGTAGTTTTTGAGAAAAAAATTTAGTGTCAACTTATTGCCTACTTTTGTAACTATCGAAGGAAACTACGTTTATGTCTGTATGACCTCTAAGTCGGAAGAAATTGCAAAAAAAATGTACTCAATAAAAACAATGGCCGCCATTTCAATACAGTGGGGGCAAAATACACGGACGTAAAGAATAGCACCACCCCAGTTCCTCCCGTGGGTGTCGTAAAAGTCGACTAAGGGACTTACCAGAGAATTGGCAGCAGCGTTCTCTATGCATTTTTAACACCATACTGCGATCGCCAACCCGCCTGCCAAGCGAGGCGATTATGGCCAATTGGGGGAGGCTTATGTCCAGCAGTGGACGTCTTTCGGCTGAAATGATGAGGGGCAAAATGCCTTGTTGTTTTTGTTGTTGTTATTTGTCGATAAAATTGATCATAGTGCTTCGCCTTCACGGGCCGGACACCGGTGACCAGACACGCTGTATACACTAAAAGGTTGAAAACCTGACTGTTCTTTACTCATGTGCTGCTACTAAAAGTTCAAAACAAGCTCATTTGTCAAACTGTGATGCAATTGAGCAGTTATTTTAATCTGAGAGTGAACTAAAATAACCGCCAACTGCATTAGACTGCTTGAAAAGTGAGCTCTTGTTTTGTACTTCTTAGTTACAGTCGGGCAATTTTTTTTTTTTCTTTTTTTTTATATTGCCAATATTTCTGAAAGTTCGCAAACATTTTATGTAGCCAATTTTTTTCTTTCCTGTTTCTTGAGATAAAATTGAAGCTATAACTAAAAGCAGACAAGAGCATATATTTTGAAACGGGCGTGATATCGCATAGTAATAGAGGATCCAACTTCAGTATGTAACGAGTGATAAAGTGGATAAATAAAAGCAAGATGGCTGACAAATTTCGGTACTTTGTCAACTATTATAAATAGTCTACCCATTTGTTTATTTGACTTTCATAAAGGCAAGAATGAGGTGGGAGTTCTGTTCCTCGTCAATGTTCACTTCGGCTGGTCTATAAAGGCAAGCCAGAGATGAGGAACAAGACCTCTCCCGGGAGATAGTGTCCATGGGGTCGCTACTGCCCAATAGCTCGCCACATGCTGCCCTGCGGGTTTCTGTAACTCTCTTGGTCTGGCTTATTATTATAATCTAATCTTATTTGGTAATTTAATTATGTCATAATATTCATAATTTCAGCCGAAAGACGTCCACTGCTGAAAATAGGCCTCCCCCAATTTTGGGGTTTGCCATAATCGCCACGCTTGGCAGGCGGGTTGGCGATCGCAGTATGGTGTTAAAATGCATAGAGAACGCTGCTGCCCTTTCTCTAGTAAGTCCCTTAGTCGCCTTTTACGACACCCACGGGAGGAAATGGGGTAGTGCTATTTTTTACGTCCGGCACCACACGGTTATACGAACTAGATGGTTTGGTCATGTTGAGCTGGCCGCGATCAGTTCGTGGGTGGGTGGGACGGAGGGGTCGCGATATATAATGGATAGTCCATTACATATCGAGATCCCTCCGTGCCTCGGAGAGCACGTCAAGCCGGAATAATGGCTGTCATTCGTAGATCTTTGACAGTCGTTACGGCATTGATATAAGTTACACTAGATTACTAATTACCGTGCTAAGGCGTTGCCACTTGACATATGGCCACAGCCATATGCGTAGCTAACGTCAGTTCAGTGCTCTGTGTAACGCCAACCGAAGTAAACCTAAATATATTAATAATAATAATAACTTAATAATAACTTTTTAATAAGAATAAGAATCAGTATCATATTACTTTTAAATGTTTAGTGGTTTCAAAGCTACGTCGCGCGTCGTCGCGTTTAAATAGTGGTTACACCTTTTTGACACATTTTAATGAGGTTTGCTTCTCTAATTATTTAACTCCATGCGTTACGGGTTGTCAGAAGCCCGAAAGTCTGACAACCACTCTCACCAAGAGGTATCGTGTTACGCAGTTACTGGTTTGTGGAGGTCAGATAGGCAGTCGCTCCATGTAAAATACTGGTATTCAGCTGCATCTGGTTAGACTGGAAGCTGACCCCAACATAGTTGGGAAAAGGCTAGGCAGATTGAGCAGACGTTCTGTAGTTTCTACCTACCCTCATGGTACGTAGGCGTGAGTTAATGTAGGTATGTATTTGATGATGTTTGAAATTAGAACAGTGGTAGGTGCAAATAAACACAGATATTTATTTTGATAGAAACTTGAAGATCTTGCTACGAGTGCTACGGAGTGCTACGAGTAGCTACGCCGTAGCTTGTAACACCGTATCGGGGTGAGAAGGAGTTCAGTATTAAAGATGTTCTCACTTGCTCAATCCCTACCTTGAATTTGTATGAAAGTTCAAGTTTCATCCTATAATGAAGGTTTAAGAACCTTAGTTCCTAGTTTTCACACTAAAAGATAGCATATAGAGTAAAGTACAGTCTTATTACTGCAATTAGTATGATTTTCATATTTTTCTGCTTTTGGGTAGATTTCGTATAGGTATTTAAATAAAATTAAGAATAATAAAATTCTATCGATTCGTATTCTAAAAATTATCAACCATTTATGCAAAGGGGGGTCAGCTAATTACAGTAACTGTCTGTACTCGTACCAGTTCATGTCAAAATTTTATTTAAAAAATCTCGCTTTTCCTGTCTGTCCATGTGACCGCGTTTTTCTTCTAAACTACGCTATGGACTTTGATGCTAGTTTGACCACCATTCAGAGAATTTATTCCGATAGGTTTATGTGTATTATACATTAATAAATTAATTTAATATGTATAATAATGAAATCTTTACGTTTTATCAAGTGTTTGTCTTTGTGTATCATCATCATCATCATCATCATTTCAGCCGAAAGACGTCCACTGCTGGACATAGGCCTCCCCCAAGCACCGCCACTTCGACCGGATCTGTGCTTCCCGCATCCAACCGATTCCTGTGGCCTTCACAAAGTCATCGGTCCAACTTGTGTGAGGCCTTCCAACGCTACGTCATCCGGTACGCGGTCGCCACTCCATAACCTTACACCACCATCGGCCATCTGTGCCCTGCCCACTACCACTTAAGTTTGGCAATTCTTCGGGCTTTGTCGGTTACCTTGGTTCTCCTGCGGATCTCTTCATTTCTGATTCGATCACGTAGGGAAACTCCAAGCATAGCCCTCTCCATTGCCCTTCAGGTGACTTTTAGCCTTCTAATAAGGCCCATTGTGAGCGACCACGTTTCTGTGTCATAGGATATCACTGGCAACACGCACTGGTCAAAGACTTTCGCCTTGAGACACTGCGGTATGTCGATAACTTCTGGATTCTCTGTGTATACACGGAGAATCCAGAAGTTACTATTTAACTTAGATATAGCACTGAAATCTCCATGTTTTGACATGTCGCCACATCATCCTCAATCATTATCTAGTTATGAATCACAAAACAAATACACGACAGAAAATAAAAAAGGTAAGTCACAAAATAAATATCTGCAAGATAAAAAAATACAAGCTCTTTTCCGCTGAGCTTATTATCAGGTTAGCGTATTTGAAGGTGATACAACATTTATGACAGCCAATTTACGACAGATACCATAAACTGGAATTTCTATTTACGATTAGTGAGATATTTAGTTTATGGCATATTTTATTATTTAGGTACCTATCTTGTTGTCGAGTCAAAGTCAAAGTCAAAGTCAAATCATTTATTTCAAATAGGCACGAAGATGCACTTTTGAACGTCAAAAATTACATGAATAGTTAATTGATTCTAGTTGCGCCTTCCAAAATGTAGTTATGTATGGAGAAGAATGGGCAAGAAACTCCATACTTACTCTTTTAAAATGTTAACAATAGTTTGTACACATTAATTAATATTTATAGGTGAAGACGATGTACCTAGAATAAAAAAAAAATATAAAGAAAAATTACTTACCACAATTGGTAAAAATAATGAAAAGTGAAGTAATAACAGAAAAATTAATAAATGCGATAGGTTCATGGTGCTCACATATTTACAAACATTGTATATGATTTCCCAAAAAAAAAAAAAAAAAAACATATAATAAGTCAGTGTGTGAGTTAAAATATTAATCACAGAAAATAAAATTAATATCGAGTTGGCTTACAAGGAGACGCCAAGGATGTGGGATACTCAAATAGAACTGTGGTTACGCGTGTAAATTAGTACTCAGTAAGTGTATCCGTGCGTGTGCATGTGTGTGTTATACGCAAAAGCAGTACGGCGCTCTACGCGTTCAATACAATAATGCATTCAGGGTGCTGTTGGGGCTGCCTCGCTGCTGTAGCGCTTCGGGGATGTTCGCCGAAGCGCGCGTGGATTGTTTTTATACAACCATGCACAAGTGGTGCACAGCCCTGGTACGCATGGTGCGGGTCAGCCCGAACAGAAACCTGAGTGCCTTCGCCCAGCGTTTCGACTGCCAGCACATGTATCACTGTGACATGGTACATGTACGGGCTAATGTGGAAATATTGTTTTAATTGTGTTGACTTGTAATTGTATTTTTGTATTGAAATTGTATATTAGCAAATTAATTGTATTTGTATTAGTTTGTTTTTATAATTGGTCCTTGTTGGCTTTGAATTCAATAAATAATAATAACATCCTCAAACCGCAGAGCGCACTACTTGGTCATTGACGAGAAAAAAAACCTACATAAAGTATGTTTTTTTTTTTTATTTAAAATTTTCTTTTTGACTTTTATACATTATTGAACCGCGAATTCAATAATTTGTACCTTTTTAATAATCAGAACTTATAAAGGACGGAGGAATGTATATAGAAGAAATACAAATGCCAAAGTTCTTGTAAAGGTTGTCATCTATTTTTTATAAAGCAGTTTATTATTAAATACGGGTACAATAAACCACATGCGAATTTTAAATGTCCATGTGTTTGATGTTTTGACGGCACGGTTGGCGCAGTGGTTAAGCGATTGACTGCTGCGCTGCGCTGCTTTGTATGATCTACAAGTAGTTGTTCCGGGTCTAGCTGTTTGTGTATGTGAGTTTAAATGTTCGTAAACGCACCCACGATACAGGAGAAATCCTAGTGTGGGGCAACGTTTTTCTACAAAAAAAAAAAAAAAAAATTCAACGTTCTTGAATTGGCGGTTCAATAATGTATAAAAATCTAAAAGAAAATTTTAATTAAAAAATTCGTGAAATCGAAGAATAGTGTAAATAAGAAAAAAAATATTGTAAAAAAAATCGTGGGGTGCTTTCTAAGATATTATCAAAATGATAATCCTTCCACTCAAATCTGTTAATAAAATATTTATAACTATTGACACCTCACACCCCACGCTTTTTCTTTTTGTGTGTGTGTGTGTCCACGCCATCTACAAGAAACTTATCGGTCATTTCATATTCGGTCTCTTTTTGAATTAGATCCTCCGTCAAAACTTAAAATGTTTTCTTCTTTTTTCGAACTGCCAACAGTCAAGCGAATATCTATTAAGCGAAAAGAACTATATAAAAAATATACACCGTTAAACTATAAATCGAATCATTTTGGACGAACAAACCTGATCCTGCACAGTGTGTGAGAAGTATAAATAAATGAGTAAACACGAAATATCCGCCAAAATGTAAACCTTTTTACAAATCTCCATACTGTATTCACAATTTGACGGCACGGTTGGCGCAGTGGTTAAGCGATTGACTGCTGCGCTGCGTGTCGCGGGTTCGATTCCCGCACGGAACAAATATTTGTATGACCTACAATTAGTTGTTCCGGGTCTGGCTGTTTGTGTATGTGAGTTTAAATGTTTGTAAACGCACCCACGATACAGGAGAAATTCCTAGTGTGGGGAAACGTTTAAAAAAAAAAAAAAAAAAAATTGCAAGAGGAACGAAGCAAATTAAATAAAAACTCAATTTCAATTGATACCCGTTAATTCAATTAAAAAAGTACCGTGAATAAAAGTATCGCTAAACGAAATGGAACTAATCTCAAAATAATGAACTACAAAGTCCGTTCGCGTCAAAAATAACTTTTTTTAAAAGGATTGCTCAAATCCGTTTGAATAATTCCGAATGGTCGAATAACTTTGCCGACGATTGTTTGAAATAAATCTATTATTAACTTGTTTCGATTGTTTCCGATTGGATAAATCTGAAGTGAACAGAGATATCAGAATGTGCGTATAAGCCATTTTTTTTAGCTATGCTGGTCAAAGTGCTATAAGGTACATAAATGGTTGAGATTTTTTAGAATACGAATCGATACAATTTGATAATTCTTAATTTTATTTAAATACCTATACGAAATCTACCCAAAACTAGAAAAATATGAAAATCATACGATTTGTTAGTAAAAAAAAATCACCCATTTGAGCAACTGCATTTGTACTTACTTACCTAATCACATAACATAACATCACGAGGTAGGTATATGATCAGAATGTCTAACTTTCAATTCGTCTACGAAGCAAAATGGCTAAAATTAATAAAAAAAAAAAAAAAAAAATTGCCTAAGCTGTAACAAATCGCCTAGAGATCAAAATGTTTAACAAGCAAAATGCCTAAAATGCAATAATTTCTTAGTAGTCGAGATGGTTAAAATAAACTAACACTAGGGCCACTAGGTTAAGTTAGAACTGTGACCACACAACGCACGAGCCGAACGAGCGTAGCGAGCGTGCCGCGGCAGCTACCGGCGAGTCCCAGAAACGTTACTCCCTTTCTTCTCCTAAAATAATAGACATATTGCAAGGTAGGCATTTTGGTTCATAGTCAGAATAAGGTTTAGTTCAAATACTTGGCATAGACGTTTTGATTTCTAGTCAGCATGATCATAAAGTCCAACCTGAAAGATTGTACACGATAGTACATCTCGTACTATACCGGCTACTATAGCGGCTGAGCGCTGCAAGCAGGAATAGTCCTTACGATGGAGACCGCGATAGTACCTTTTAGTACACTGAAAAGTTTCAGTTGAAAACACCTAATAACACTTTTCCCGACCCGGGAATCGAACCCAGGACCTTATGGTCAGCTGTAGCGCTTGCGACTACTAGACCAACGAGGCAGATACCTAATCATTTGTTTATAAAAACTTCCAAAATATTCTTTAAGTAGATATCCTTGAATAATAAGAACTGTGTAACCTCAGACCAAATTAAAATCCAAGACAGAGCGCTGTGAACAATACAGTGAAGCATGCCAAAACTACACCTCTGCGCTGTGCGTACACGCTCACACGCACACATTTACAACCATTAACAATCAAACTACGCCTCACTAAGTGTACACATGTCTCCGAAACCGGCCTCACGTCACTGTTGACAACGCTCTGTCTTGGTTTTTCATTTGGTTGATTTTGGTCTGATTGTGTAACTAAAACAGTTACTCAGTTAAATATTTCTTCATGCTTATAATCACCAAACTGTAAATGTATTTACATAAGTTACTACTTATGCTACTTTTATTTCAGAAAAAGCCTTTTTTATCTGTCTGTCTATCGGTCTGAATAAGGGTTATAAGGAGTACCTTATAAAGTTATAACTCTTTATTCAGACAGACAGACAGACAAATTTATTTTTAATTTTTTAACATCGATTTGGAAAGCTTGCATCAGCAATTCACACAAGTGGTCCAGTCTGCTTGCGATACACTGCAGTATAATATAATAACTTCCAATTTTAAAATCATCAGTATACAGTACTGAACAGTCCCAGAGTTCTACAATAGGGATGATGAATAATTTTTTTTTTGTCCATCATGTAGATTATTAAAAAATATTGGACACGTATTTTTTTATTTTTTTACGTAATCAGAACATTACTGCGATACATTGAGTTCAAATGTGGTATGACGTCACTTCTCAGTAGATTTTATACGTAGCTGTGACGTAACGAACCCCCACTCCCCAAGTTTAATGTGTCCTATCAAAGTTATTTTTTATTTATTTATTTATGTACACACAAAATTCTTGACAGGACAATATATCAACATGGAAAAGCACAAAGATACTGCTTATTTCATATCTATCTATATATATATAAAAATGAATCCCTATTTCCCTTGGTCACGGCATCACGCGTGAACGGCTGGACCGATTTCGCTAATTATTTTTTTGTTGTGTTTGTTATTGTCAGGAGAAGGTTCTTATGTAAGAAAAAGTTAAGAAAGTTAAAAAAAATAAAAATTGTAAGAAAACGACCATATTTACATTTTTATTGTAATAATAAGTAGGTAACTCTATCTTCTAATGTAACTTTATGGCGTTTGACATAACGTGTCAGTCATCATTTGGTAGGTCTGAGAATAGATTTTATAAAAAAAATAAAAAAATTGAAGGTTTTAGTTAGGTAGGGTAGGGTAGGTAGGGTTGGTAGGGTAGGGTAGGGTAGGGTAGGTAGGTGGGTAGGGTAGGGTAGGGTAGGGTAGGGTAGAATAGGGTAGGGTAGGTAGGTAGGGTAGGGTAGGGTAGATAAGTAGGTAGGGTAGGGTAGGATAGGGTAAGGTAGGGTAGGGTAGGTAGGTAGTTTCCTTTGCGCGTAGACAAACTGCCACAGTCAAATAGCTTTTGACAGAACGAAGTCTGTCGGGTCAGCTAGTATTTTATATTTTAATATGATAAAGCAAAAAAATACGTGTCTAAAATTTTTTTATTATCTGATTGACGGACTAAACAGTTTTTGTTTTTTTTTTTACGCAGGACACATCCCCATTCCTTCATTCATTTGGTTCCAAATTGTGACAAAAAGGGCATTCCTGATAAATAAAATCACGCTATATTGTACAGAAAAAACGTTCGGAATCCGCGGTCCATTCCACCATCCCAAATAGAGACGGGTATTTTTTGACGAAACTAACTTCATTTTTGGAGTACTCAACTGTGAAAGGGGACGTTCAACCTTCGAGAAAAAGGAAACTCCCTGTGTCGTTATTAGAATTTTGACAGTTTCCTTAGCACCACCGGCTTCGAGTTTATTGGAAAAAAAAAACAGGTAATGTGCGAATCGGACTCGACGCGATCTAAGGGTTCCGTACCAGCAAAATTATTGGATTTGCCTTGTTTTTTTTATATTAGAGTACATTACGAACGGACTTAGTTTGGCATTTCTAAGTGTTTTCAAGATAAGGCAGAAAAAAAAACGTTTATTTTAACGTTACTAAAGGCTCCTACAAACAGGCGCGGCACGCGACATGACACAAAGAGACCGCTCGTCGCGCGGCACGCGGTGTCTTTGTGTCGCATCGAGTGTCGCGCCTGTTTTTGGAGCCTTTATTTATTCAAACCCACCTTGTGGACTATTTCTTTTTATTATTTTTTGCCATCGGAGCAGCCATAGTTAGTTTTTTAAACTTAACTACCGATTTAAAATAAAATATAACCTTGTGACAGATAGACGTTGAAGCCGTTGTAGGCTTAGTAAACAATTCTTACCTTTAGAATTTATAAACAATGTTCCTATTAGATACAATAATAACTAATAATATACAGGATTATTTTTAATTGGCTAGCTAAACTCCGCAGACGCGAAGGGTATCGATATCTAAACGTTTTTTTTTTTGGTAGGTCAACAACAGGCGTTAGTATTTTTACTTGAAGCGATGCGAAAAACTGTTTTCTCATGTTTTATCGTGTTAAGATATTGATAGGTGCCCATCACGACTGTAAAGATTACACAAAAAAATACAGATTTTTTTAAACTGATATTTCAAGTGAGTAGGTAAAAAAAAATCGTCATATTTTTGTTTTATAATTATTTTAATTTTTTATTAATCAAAAAATCTTTTTACAAACATTTGTTGAGGTTTAAACATACCACACAAACCATCGCGGGTTTGATTGTATAGATATCCATCCCACCCATCGCATCTGCCGAGTTTAATTAGCCAATTCAAAATAATCCTGCATAAGTATCCTCATAATAATTGAAGTATCCACACTACGTTATGAACTTATAAAACTTTTTGTATGGTCTCTTCCCACAGACAAACAGTGGATACGGTTTTGTAGGGCATAGTTTAAAATATATAAAACTGCTGTAAAATTTTTATAAATAAAATAACATAAGCAAAAAATAAATAACTTCCGTTGGCACCTCTTCGGTACGGAACCCTAAAAAAATAAAGTTACCAGTCTATGGACCGTTAGATTGTTCAGAAAACAATTTCTTTGAGGCTTTGTCAGACGCTCGATTTCTGCTCAAGTACATGTAATAGAAAAGTCTGAACGTCTTTTTTGATCTGTGCAGGGCTATTATTTTTTTGTTTGTGAGATTGTATTAGGATTTAGTTTAGCTGTTTGAATTTGTATTCTTTTTGTAATAGGAACTAAAATCATCTCCACTCACACCTCCACTCCACTCTCTTTTGTTAAGTTGGTACTTACGACCAGTTTTTTGTAATAATCATGTGTTAGATTCGATTTTCCATCTAGCTAGAACATTGTGAGAACGTCGTAAAATAAAATACTACTGCTGTGATTGTTTTCACTTATCTAAATACAACCGGCTCTAAATACTGACGGCACGGTTGGCGCAGTGGTAAAGCGATTGACTGCTACGCTGCGTGTCGTGGGTTCGATTCCCGCACGGTAGAAATATTTGTATGACCTACAAGTAGTTGTTCCGGGTCTGGCTATTTGTGTATGTGAGTTTAAATGTTTGAAAACGCACCCACAATACAGTAGAAATTCCTAGTGTGGGGCAACGTTTAAAAAAAAAACCATTTAGCCGGCAGGGGGGAGGACACTTAACTCTAACCAAAAATTTGCACTTTAAAGCTTCATATTACGCAAACGGATCCCTAAATCGAAAAATGATTTTCACAAACCCGTAATATTTTTGAACGGCCTATCGAACGATACACCACACCATGGGATAGACAAGAAAAAAAATATTATCCCCACTTGACGTGTAGGCAAAGTACACGATCAAAAAATAAAAAAACAAGATTTTATTTTACCACTTTGTCGGCGTGATTCAAACTCAAACTCAAACTCAAATCATTTATTTCAATTAAACCATTTACAGGCACTTTTGAATTGTCAAGCAGTCGGTCAGTAAGAAAAATTAAGCTACATTCCCATTCCAAAGCGTAGGTACCTATGGAGAAGAACGGGCAAAAAACTCCATGGACACTCTTTTAAATTAAATTGTTACAAAAGTATTCGTTACATCTATAATGTTGCATTTATAACTAAAAGTGAGAACGATGTAAAAATAAAAATAATAAAAACTAACACGTTAAAAGCGTCAAGCGTAGGTACAATAAATAGAAACAAAATAAAATAACCCGTGGCAGCTAAGAGATGACCAGTCCCAACTGACGGCGCCCGTTCACGAACATGACGCATGGATTACGAGTAGCACCATTCAGCTCCACCATTTTGAAGGGAGCTAAATGATCCAACACCATCCAGATTAATATGTATACCCATACCAAACTACAGGTTTCTAATACTAAGAGTCTCTGAGCTAAGCCGCGGGTAGACGGACAGACAGACAGACGGGTTACAGTTTTTTAGGGTTTCGTATTAAGGCCCAGATATATGCCAGCGACCTTGAGTGGTTAGCTTGCGTGTTCAGTACTGAGCTCACGCAACGCGTCTTACGTCCAGCCAGTAATAGGACTCGCCCATCCAGTAGCGCTGTCCCAAATAAAACGCGTTATTAATTTATTGCACAAAAAACAAAAGGAATTTTAATAAAACACGTACATATATTAAAAGATCAATAGTTAAATTATCTTTAAAAAAGTTAAGGTTGCAGAGAAATACACTTGATAGATTTTACGTGATTCTCAGTTTTTTATCCGCGTTAGACATAACTTTACAAATTAATTTCTCTATGTAATGTAAACATAATCTAAAATATTCACATATTAAGTTATTAAGAAAATGCTCTAATTTAACATATATTTTTTTCCAAATCATTAACACTACTCATTTAGACATGATCTTCAGTATGAAGTCCCCTAGTCCCCTAAAGAAACCCTAAAAAACTGTAAATAATCTAAAATTAAAAAGTCTTTGGGCGTCTTTCATATTTAATTTGCCTGAAATAGTGAGTACCTTTATAATAACCGTGTATAATTTTCACAAAACAACAAACTTGTCAACATGTACAACATAATACCTTGTCTAAAACTCACAGCATATTTTCTAAAATATACGCAAATAAGATGCAAAATATTTTATATTACGTAGGTTTAAAGCCCGCAAAATTTTCATTTTCATCTCTTCAGGCGGGAAATTAAGTGCTAGATGAAAGGCGGGAATTTTAGACCTAAACCCGTGAAGGACCGTTGTTTGGACATTTGGTGTTGTAAAATGATGTCCCGTGTAACATTGTTTTGCCCTTTTTGTGGGTAACTTTGCCTGATAAAGTTGGAGGCACCCGACAATTTTCAATTTGATGTAGAATACTGAAAACATTTTTGGAAAAAGAATTTAATGAATTCTTGTAATACGATATATCGTATTTTGTTGCTTCGTGTCTCAGTATGAAACTTTATAAAAGGTATTAAAATAAATCCAATTTTTCCCAGGAACTTCTAAATAAATTGGAGCGACTTCTCAACAATTGTTTTTTTTTTTTTTTTTTTGTATCTATTGACATGTCACCTTAAATGTAATTGCTAGTTTATGGTAATTTTGTACGGTGATGGTAAATTGGCAAAACATAGTGCACATATTTTAGACACTATATTATCTGTACCCATACCTCTGTTTAACAAAATAAATGATTGATTGATTGATTGATTGTATTCGGTTTGTTTTTGGCCTTCGTAAATGCGACTACATTTCTCCCTCCCGTTCTCAGCTTAAATGGTTGCCTATCCGACTCAGGAGGTCCCTCAGATCTCTCTGCTTGCTCTTCCCGATTATCTAAAGAATTATTTCAAAATGTTGGGCAGTGCTCATAGTCGTAACCTACGAGCTTCCAAGAATCTACTTCTCCAAATTCCTTCACACCGTACCGGTTTTATGTCAAATTCTTACGCTATCTCTACTATAAAGCTCTAGAACGCGCTACCTTTTGGCATTAAAAAAGCTGAAAACAAATTTACTTAAGTCAAACTAAATAACTGTCAAATAATAGTCTAGACATAGTAATTATTATTAGGTGGTATTTGTTAAAATATCTATTAGTTTATTTTATTTGTATATGTGTATTAGTATCAATAAAACTATATAAATTCTCGTAATCAAGAAGTTAGTATTTTAGACATTATTTTTGTACCTGTTTTATATTTAACCCAAACGTTGACTGGTAGACAATGCCTTGTGGCATTAAGTCCGCCTATGTACCACTATTGTACATGAAATTTAAATAAATTATAAAAGGAATTAGAAAATTCTAGACACACTTACCGAGGTTCTTTATTGAGCCGTTTTTCATAATTCCTTCTCAGTCACGAGATAATATTTTTTTAAGGAGTAGCGCTAGTGGACCGTTGTGTACCCTCTTAAGGCGACGATAACCGACTTTTAATGATTTTATATTGAAGATCACATCTAAACGAGTAATGTTAATGATTTGGGAAAATATAGTTAAACTAGCTTTTGCCCGCGGCTCCGACCGCGTGGATGTTGATTATCGCGTAAAAAAGTAGCATATGTCCTTCTCCATATCCCAGGCTATATCTCTGTCAAATTTCATGACGATCGGTTCAGCGATTAAGGCGTGAAAACGTAACATACAGACAGACAGACAGACAGAGTTACTTTCACATTTATAATATTAGTATGGATTAGAGCATTTTCTTAATAACTTAATATATTAATATTTTAGATTAATTTTATATTACATAGTGAAATTAATTTGTAAAGTTATGTCGAACGCAGATAAAAAACTGAGAATCGCACAAAATATATCAAGCGTATTTTTCTGAAACCTTCACTTTTTTACAGATAATTTAATTAATGACCTTTTAGTATACGTGTTTAATTAAAATACCTTTTGATTTATGAATAATAAATTATATAATGTGAATGAATATATAATGCGTCTTATTTGAGACCGCGCTCCTGGATGGGCGAGTCCTATTACTGGCTGGACGTACGACGCGTTGCGTGAGCTCAGTACAGAACACGCAAGCTAACCACTCAAGGTCACTGGCATATATCTGCGTCTTAAGTTACTCAAATGGAATAATATTGCTCACCCAATTACTGAGCTTAGCAGCTGTAAACAAATTGCTTCAGGAATCAAGCATAATAATAATATTCTTCAATTTACATCTTAAGAAAATTTCTTCTCGTAATAATGATAAAAGAAAAACATCATTTCTTTGTAATCTTACTGTAGTTGCTTCCAAGAATGCAGCAATCGCGAGATTGTAGTAACTATCCTGTAACACCCCCAGCTTATGCCCCAGCTGGCTTTTTCTTTGAAAAATATACTTTTTCAATACAGTTGTTAAACATGGTGTACTTTCAGAGGCTATTATTATGATTCGAAAATTGAATCTTTTGCATAGGCATCTTTCTGTTACGCGGTCGTGACTTTTGTTTACGAGCTCGATCATTTTGTTTTGCAGTTGAGTTTTAAATTTATAAGACAATTTAAAAAGTTTAGTAGCAAGGAGTTTTCATACATAGAATAAAATGGGATAGATTTTATACGAGGAAAAATTAATGAGTCCGTACGTCTTAGCATTGAATTCTCAAAAGTCTTTTAAATGGTTGTTTAGTATATTTAATTATCAGTTTTAATTTAATTATTTTCACAACAAAATTTGTCAAAAATCGAATAGGCTGTATAGGCTGTTAACGTTGTAAAAAAAAATATGTCCAGTTACAAAAACGCGCCATTTTCTGAAAATTTAAATTTTTCATATTTACCTAATTCTTTGATTTGTTTTTTACTATTTCCCACAACTGTATCGAAAAACGTCGTGTGATACACAGGTGTGTAGGTTATTGCATACTCGTGTCATTAAAAACTGTACTTTTATTCCTAGACTGGTTAGAGAAGCTATTGAGATTACCAAATATAGGAACTTCAACCGGGATGATGGGATTCAACCGTCGAGAGCCTGAAACCCGGTGGTTCAGCTGAATAAAAACCGAAGAAATGCCGAAAAATGTTCGCGAGCGGACACAGTGAGTTTCGTGTGTCGGGTACAGAATCGAGTTGCGAGTGACAGTGGTAGCGGTACTGAGCGCAAAAAACGAACAAGAGGGTAGACCATTGTGTCTGCTCATAAACACCTACCCGCAATGGGGCCTACCACACTATCACGCGATACTCGTTATCGTGATCCAGTAATGATGAAATATTGATGTCAAATTATGATTACTACATCGATAATTTTACTGATGATAATATCACGATATCCAGGATCATGATAATATTGATAGTGTAATAGGGACCTATGGGCCCTATCACACTATCAGTACTATCACGCGATACTCGATATCACGATCCAGTATTGATGGTATTGATGTCAAATTATGATTACTACATCGATAATTTTACTGATGATAATATCACGATATCCAGGATCATGATAATATTGATAGTGTAATAGGGACCTATGGGCCCTATCACACTATCAGTACTATCACGCGATACTCGATATCACGATCCAGTATTGATGGTATTGATGTCAAATTATGATTACTACATCGATAATTTTACTGATGATAATATCACGATATCCAGGATCATGATAATATTGATAGTGTAATAGGGATCTATGGGCCCTATCACACTATCAGTATTATCACGCGATACTTGATATCGCGATCCAGTATTGATGAAATATTGATGGTATTGATGTCAAATTATGATTACTACATTGATTATTTTATTGATGATAATATATATCACGATATCCAGGATCATGATAATACTGATAGTGTAATAGGGACCTATGGGCCCTATCACACTATCAGTTTTATCACGCGATACTCGATATCACGATCCAGTATTTATGGTATTGATGTCAAATTATGATTACTACATTGATAATTTTACTGATGATAATATATATCACGATATCCAGGATCATGATAATATTGATAGTGTAATAGGGACCTATGGGCCCTATCACACTATCAGTTTTATCACGCGATACTTGATATCGCGATCCAGTATTGATGAAATATTGATGGTATTGATGTGAAATTATAATTACTACATCGATAATTTTACTGATGATAATATCACGATATCCAGGATCATGATAATATTGATAGTGTAATAGGGACCTATGGGCCCTATCACACTATCAGTACTATCACGCGATACTCGATATCACGATCCAGTATTGATGGTATTGATGTCAAATTATGATTACTACATCGATAATTTTACTGATGATAATATCACGATATCCAGGATCATGATAATATTGATAGTGTAATAGGGACCTATGGGCCCTATCACACTATCAGTACTATCACGCGATACTCGATATCACGATCCAGTATTGATGGTATTGATGTCAAATTATGATTACTACATCGATAATTTTACTGATGATAATATCACGATATCCAGGATCATGATAATATTGATAGTGTAATAGGGACCTATGGGCCCTATCACACTATCAGTATTATCACGCGATACTTGATATCGCGATCCAGTATTGATGAAATATTGATGGTATTGATGTCAAATTATGATTACTACATTGATTATTTTATTGATGATAATATATATCACGATATCCAGGATCATGATAATACTGATAGTGTAATAGGGACCTATGGGCCCTATCACACTATCAGTTTTATCACGCGATACTCGATATCACGATCCAGTATTTATGGTATTGATGTCAAATTATGATTACTACATTGATAATTTTACTGATGATAATATATATCACGATATCCAGGATCATGATAATATTGATAGTGTAATAGGGACCTATGGGCCCTATCACACTATCAGTTTTATCACGCGATACTTGATATCGCGATCCAGTATTGATGAAATATTGATGGTATTGATGTGAAATTATAATTACTACATCGATAATTTTACTGATGATAATATCACGATATCCAGGATCATGATAATACCTACCTACCACAATAATATTGATAGAGTAATAGGGGCCTATGACTTCAGTTTATCCGTGATCATGGTGCTTGCAACAGCGCCGAAATATCGGGAACTCATATCAAATAGTAAACATGATAAATATCCCGTTTGTGTTAATAATAATGCATAGTTAAGCTTAAAATAATATTATAAAAATATGGTCTTCTTCTTTTCGTGTGGTTATTGACTAACCTGGCTTTTATGCCACCCATGGGCCTCTGACTTGGCTTCACATGCCGTCGAGAAGTATCTCTCAGGCATGCCGGTTTCCTCACGATGTTTTCCTTCACCGTTTTTTAAGCAAGTGATAATTAAACAATACGCACATGAATCCGAAAAAAGTCAGAGGTAAGTGCCTTGGGTTCGAACTCGAGACTTGGCAGTCCGACGGTCACACCACTAGGCTATCACTCATCGTCATCATCATTTCAGCCGAAAGACGTCCACTGCTGGACTTAAGCCTCCCCCAATTGGGGGGGGTTTGCCATAATCGCCACACTTGGCAGGCGAGTTGGTGATCGCAGTAGGTATGGTGTTAAAAACGCATAAAGAACGCTGCTGCCCATTCTCTAGTAAGTCCCTTAGTCGCCATAAACGAAACCCACGGGAAAAAATGTGGTAGTGCTTTACTTCCGGCACCACACGGCATAGGCTGTCACTGCTATGCAAATATGGTAGTAAATATGAATGAGGAAAAAATGTTGATTACTAAAACAACTTTTACTTAGTGTTGAAATAACTCTTAAAGAAAATAGTAATTACTGTCGTCAAAAAATCTTACAAAATCATCATCTGTCTAGCCTTTTCCCAACTATGTTGAGGTCGGCTTTCAGTCTAACCAGATGCAGTAAAATACCAGTATTTTACATGGAACGACTGCCTATCTGACCTTCACAAGCCAGTTACTGGGTAGCACAATTCCCCTTGGCAAGACTGGTTGTCAGACTTTCGGGCTTCCGACGACCCGTAATTATTGTCAAAGATCTACAAATGACAGCCGGAACCAACGGCTTAACGTGCTTTCCGAGGCACCCTGGGACTCTTCCTCGACAGCCGGTGGAACTTCATGGAGCATTTCCGATGTTTGGCTGGCTCCCAGACTGGAGCGGGCCGGGAATGCCTTGAAGCGGATCTTTCCCAATCTAGGGGGTCCAAATGCCTCCTATCAGAGGCTCTATTCTGGGGTCATGCGGTCCTTGGCCCTTTACGGGGCACCGGCGTGGGCGCGTTCCTCGAGGTGGCGACCTGCCGGCCGGTTGAGCACGTCCCAAAGGATCATGGCCATCAGGCTGGTACGGGGATACCGCACGGTCTCCGGTGAGGTAGCGAGCCTCCTTGCCGGATTGCCGCCATGGGATCTGGAGACAAAAATCGCCCTCCCGCTCCGCCCAGCGCGGGAGAAGTTATTTGATAATTTCCCAACCAGATGAAAAAAAAGGGATCTGGATATGTAAAGATGGTCCACCCATCCATAAATCTGCCGCGGCAAGCGTAGCTTAACCTGATTGATCGACAGGTGTGGCTGTTATTCCTTAACCACAAGCCCCTCAAAAAAGTCTTACACACATTGCTCAGAAATACATTGCCATCAATTTCACGCCCCAATAAAAACAACTATAACCAACGCTTCCTCCCAAATAATACAGATGACATAAATCCGTATATAAATAGCACCATAAGACAAAATATTGAACATCAAAAACTGCGCGGTTTACAAAATTCCCCTAGGAGGACATTTATTTTCATTCATTCATAGGTTCGGCCGAAACCATTACGTTAAAGCCGAAAATTCCCTATTCGGCACTCGGCCCAAATAAATGGCAGTGCAAATAATTTTGGGGACAAACAACGTCGGACGAAATTCTTATAGACGTCTCTAAAGTTAGTAGCGCCAGCAAAATAATATTTTCTGTCAAAATTAAATTAAAAGTTAGAAAATCTTGCAGTAAATACATAGTTTTTATCTGTGGGGTAATTCCTGTATTCTATATGAAAAGAAAGAAAGAAAATACCTTTATTTGCGATAAACATAACACAAAGAAAGAACACAAATACAAAAAGAACAAGTTGGGGGAAAATATGCATCACATGCACGCAAAATGGCCATCGCTCAGCATAATGCTCCGACCCTATGCTAGACAGAGCCCCAGCACTGGTTTTCAGTGATAGCCGGTGTTAACGTGATGACGTCAAGCGTCATCACGTTATATAATGAGATTTGAGATTTATATATATTTTTTTTATTTTTATTTATATTGTTATATAATGAAATAAAAATAACAAAATAAGACATATAAAATAAATTAAATACAATACTTCGTTTTAAAAGTTTTAATTAAATCAAACCCATCAATTTATAAGTATTATATTGAAAATCTCGCGACAAGCTTGTAAATCATATAAATTGTGTAATATAATAAATTGATGGGTTTGTTTAAATTTAAAGTTTATTTTCTTCTTTTAAGAGCATTTAAATAAAAGCTTGTTTAAAAAAAAACTATTAATTGATTTTTTAGTTATCGCTTTTTTATTATAGACGTTTGTTTATTCGTATTTTTCCAGAAAAAAAAAAACAAGTCCGCCATCTTGGGCGGTCCGACATATTGGATTTAGAGTGACGTGACTTAGCTAACCATGCATTGTCATCCAAACTAAACGTGTATGCAAAATTTCATCTCAATCGGTTGAGGATAACTGCTTTAAAATTTAGTTGCAAGATTTGACTCGAACATACAAACATACTTACAAACGTTGCAAGTATTTTTTTTTTTTTTTTATCCACAACGGGGAAGCTCTTGGCCTCCATCTCACCTGATGGTAAACGATGATAAGGCTAAAGATGGAAGCGAGCTTCACCCGGAATCCTCAACCACAGAGGAACTGGCTATCTTACCTCTAACTGCCGAAACACAACAATGTTGTTAACATTGTTGTTTTGGCGACGACTTAGATACGATGGTGGTAGCTAGCCAGGCGGACTTAGAACTAGCCCTAACATCAACCAAATCGAGCAGAAAATGTTGCCCCCGCTGGGAATCGAACCCGGGACCTCTGGGTCTGAGACAGGTGGTCTTACTATTAGACCAGAGAGGCGGTCAAAAAAAAACTTGTAAAAAGTTATTTTCAAATATCCTATATCAGTTTTCTATTGGGCACAGGCCTTTTCTGACATCAATTTGTCTGCATCGAACACCGCCGTATCATTTTTATCCCAAAAAATATACCAATTTTTCTCCACATTTTTGCCTCCCGTTTTTCCTACCATTACAGGAGCGATATCAGTACTACTACATTATTCAAGTTGTACTGGCCATACCTTATATTGGGCCGGTGCGCTTATAGTTGGCCGTCCTGAATATTTTACCTGCCGCCCGCGTTTCAATTTTGTAGTAGCCAGCGACTAAATAAATTACGTTCTGCTGACAACATGGCTCGAATTTAGTTTACTAAGAATGATGTTTACAATTTTTTTATTTTTTTATTTATATATTATTAGGGTTCCGTACCTAAAAAGAAAAAACGGAACCCTTATAGGTTCGTTCGCGTGTCTATCTATCCGTCAGTCACAACCGATTTGCTCCGAATCTACTGTTTTGTGACCCAAACACTGACTCGTAATGTAAATAAATGAATTTTAGGTCACTTTTGAGGGAAAAATTAGAAAATTTAAAACAAAAAAAATTTTGAACTGTACCAACCGTGTGACATATCAAATGAAAGGACTTAATATAAAGTTTTTTTTTTTATAATTTTAAAATAATTAGGTAGTTTTAAAGTTATTAAAGAATTTTCTTTAATAATTTTAAAACCAATTATTTAAATACAATACTTAGCGAGATATGGGGTCAATTCTTATCAATAGATAAAAATTGACCCCATATCTCCGAAATTGCTGAGCCTGAAATTTTGAAAAAAAAAAATACAGAACATAGTTCTATTTATTTGTAGATCACAGGAAACCTATAAGCAGTCTATGGTCTTATTGTGCGTACAGTTGCAGTTGGATTGTATGGGGGAACATGTTTTTTACCTACAGTGTTTATTTATTTAATACTTCAAGCACAGAAATGTACAGAAGCGGACTTAATGCCAAAGACATTTTCTACCAGTTGACTGGTAGAAAATGCCTATGGCATTAAGTCCGCCTCTGTACCTACGTCTACCGCTGTCCGCCTTTGGGCGAAGCAAAGACAAACAGTGGTAAGTGCAATTACGAAAAATTTGGGAATAAAAATTTATTTAAATATAAAGATACACAATCTTATTATACCTATTAAAAACTATAAATGTACTAATTATCTAATGAAACATAAATATAAGCACAAATAAACATACATAAATACACGAATATACTAAAACAAATAAGACAAACAATGGGAAAACATCAATGTTGAGCTCAACATTAAGGCTCTCGAAAAAAGCTTGAAAAAGTATGCAGATGAAGCGACTTTTCGTCGGCATTTACAGAGAAATTATATCAGTTTTTTTTTTTTTTTTTTTGTAATCTACGTAATTTGGTTGAGCCATAGTTTTTCTATCGGTAGCACATAATAAACAAAAAAAAAACACCAAATCCCCTCCAAATCGTTGAGATGAAACCATTTTACTACGTAATTTTTTAATCAAAATTGTATTTATTTTTCAATGTACTGCTTTCCAATAAAAAGGAAAATTATTTGATTTTATTACTTTAATTTTTATTTTTTATTATTATAATAAATTAATAATGCGTCTTATTTGGGACAGCGCTCTTGGATGGGCGAGTTCTATTACTGGCTGGGCGTACGACGCATTGCGTGTCACGCAATCTAACCATTCAAGGTTACTGACATATATCTGGGCCTTAATGTAAAATTTTTTCTTGGAATAAATTCATCCCAACTACGGAACCCTTCGTTGTGCGTGATCCGGCAGGCACTTGGCTGTTTTTTATACAAATTGCTGTAGTCTGGTTTGCCCAGTAGCCTGTAGGACTCAAAAATATGAAAATAATAAGGTTTGAGAAACTAGGCCTTAAAATAATTATGTTACAGAAAGAAGAATGTTTTGTTTTATTTGCCTATCGGCAAAACATGGTGGGTTTCATATGATTTTTTCTTTTTGACATATCAGAATATACATATAGTATGCTTAGATGGTTTGGTCATGTTGAGAGGATGAATGAAAGGTGACTTACAAAAGGTATCTACAAGGCAGATGTGAGTGGAAGCGCCGGGACGGCGATACTCATACCGGGACGCGGACTACAGTGTAATTCTTTATAATGTGCACGTATCGAAATGAGGGAATCTATGCTTAACCGTTATCGACGAGAAAAATATTTAAAAAAATCTAAATATTTTTTTAATCTTTACAAAAAAAAAGTTTAGCTACCTGCTAAACAATAGTGCGTAGCCATGCGGGCCTTTCTTTGACAGTTGATAAGAAATGTTGGAATTGAGTTATAAACATGCAATTTTTACTATTGGGTAGCTAATACAATGAAGATTAATTTAAAGTAATAAAAACGGTAGGTAATGGGGCGTCTTATTGAGAAATTTTGCGATTATTGTAAAAATGGATGAAAAAAAAAAACGATTTTTGCTAAAAAAAACATGTCTATTTTTAGTTGAGGGCAGTTTTTTTCACACAATTTTCATTTTATGAGGACGCCTAATTACTTTCAATCATTATGGAGTTTGTTTGATCGTGATAGATCATTTAGTTTAAAAGTTACACCGTTTTGTTTACACTGGAGTCACAGTAGCGAACAAATTTTTAAAAATATCCATAAAAAATAAAAATAACTATTTAGATATTTTTGCCGTCGTTAAAATTAAGCATAGATTCCCACTTTTTGATATCTGCACATAATAAAGAATCACACTGTATAGTTACCTAATTGGTGATGTTCTTGAGAACAGGGCATCAAGTCTGCTATTACAATAGTGTCAGAATGGTCTGTTCATTGTGAGTTTTTGACAGATTTGTTATACAAACACTGTCAAATACTCACAATGGCGAGACCATTCTGACACTATTGTAATAGCAGACTTGAGGCCCAGGTCAGGTGCGTAGTACTCGCAACCGGTGTGCGTGTATGAACATAAATGAAGCAAAATGAGTATGTTAGGAGAGTAACAGGTGGCGTTCATGGGACTTATGAAACGTCAAAAGCTTGTTGCATAGTTCCAATTGATCGTTTCTTATGGAGAAGAGTCAATCTTTTATATTGGCAAAAATTCCTTCTGCAGATGTGGCTTCCCTGGTACCTCATAAACAACATAACTATGTAAATGTCTATTAACTGCTCCCAAATATCGATGTTTATTTAGTTTTTTTTTTTTTTCTTACATACTTCCTTGACATAATCTTTTCATTATTTGACATTATTTACTTACAAATCGAATTCCAATTCTTTATTAGTGGCTTTTGTGGACATGATATTTATTCAGATATGTTACTGTAGTTATAATTGCAATCATGTCATTAATCTTTCATATACTTAGATTATTTTCTATTTTGTGAATGTGAGAACGTTGTAGGCCTAGTAGAGTGTAGATTTGTTGGCACTTTTCTATTTTGTTAAGTACCTGGTAATTGTTGAAAGGCCTACACTGTCCTCCCATACCTATTAACGATGTTATTTGATAATATTGTGAAGCCAATTATTTTTAAAAGAGTAACCGTGGAGTTTCTTGCCGGCTCTTCTCCATAGGAAACCGACTAATTGGAACCGTGCACCTAGCTTCTGACGTTTCATAAGTGCCCATGTAGGTTTATGTGAAATAAAATATTTTGATTTGATTTGATTTGATTAGAAAGAACGAAAAAAAAAACTTTTATTTGCGGTAAACATGAAGCAAAAAAAGAACAAATTAGGGGAAATTATGCGTCAAATCCACGCCAAACTTGCTCAGCATAATGCTGTGACCCTTTGCAGCATATCGCACCCCAAGTGCGACAAAGGCGTAAGAACAATATACTAACCTTACAGGAGAGCAAAAAAAACTGTTTGTTCTGGTATATCTATGTAGCATTTGATTAAAAAAATCAAGCTTTTTTTTTCAACAATATTTCAGATACCTCAAATCGTCGTGTATAAAGAATAATTAATATTTTAAGTTTTACACACGTTTATGGACCTTTTTATCTGAAAAAATATAAATCTTATGTGACGCGACAAATGTCTTTTTTGGTATAATGGCTTAATTTTTCGTCAGATCTTAACGGACAAATTGAGCATTGTGCATCTTTATCTGCACTATACGAAACTGCAATAAAAAAGTGACATATTCCTACTTACGCCTTTATCGCACTGGGGGTGCGATATAATGAGATAAAAATAACAAAATTAAAAAACTTTTATTTTAGAAAAAAAAACGGAGGTTTTTCTAGAATAAAAGTAATCTAAGTTACTTCTTATAACATCAGCTATTTGCCAGTGAGTCCCGTCAAAACCGGTCCAGCCGTTTCGAAGATTAGCCGGAACGAACAGACAGATAGACCGAAAAAAATATAAATATCGTTTTTTTTTTTTTTTTGTTATAAGTACCATATACACTTTCATATGCATTTAGTAAAAAGCTGTTTTTTTTTTGACATTACAAACAGACTCTTCAATTTAATTTATTTGTATATTTTACCGGCCAAACCCGATTTCAGGCCAAACTAGTTTGTCCTAGGCCAAACCGGTTTATCCTATTTTGGTTAACACCCCGACTAAGAGTACCCCGACTCGGATAGGTTAGGTTAGAAGTGGTAATTTTTTTAAACGACCCAGAAATAGGAGCCCCGCTAAGCGAGGCTCCGTCGACCTATCTTAGCGCAGGTGGAGTTTGGCCTAGGCTATACTGGTTTGTCCTATCGCGTGTAGGGAGAGTTTGGCCTGAAATCGGGTTTGGCCGGTAACATATATATAGATTGGCTTTTACAACGTTTTCAAATTACAGTGTTAATAGGTATGAGGGTAGAGTGTTGAGCCCCTTAATCTCAAAAATCAAATCACAAGAATTATTGATCTAACAAATCAAGTTGAATAATTTATCTCTTAATACTTTGAAGTTATTTTTACGAACGGGAGGATACAAATGTCGGGAGTTATTTCTAAAACGCCCAAATTATTCATGAAGATGGATTAATTCGACTGAAGTCACAATCAACTAAGATTAATGTTCGTTCATCATAAGGCTTTAATATTATTCTTTTTATTGTAGACTAGCTTCTGCCCGCGGCTTCGCCCGCGTGGATGTCGGTTATATCGCATAATAAAGTAGCCTATGTCCTTCTCCGTATCCCAGGCTATATCTCTGCCAAATTTCATGACGATCGGTTTAGCGGTTTAGGCGTGAAAACGTAACATACAGACAGACAGACAGACAGAGTTACTTTCACATTTATAATATTATTATGGATAATATCGTCACTAACCGATTTCAAAATAAAACCGGCCAAGTGCATGTCGGACCACGCACACTGAAGGCGACGATAACCGACTTTTAATGATTCTATACTGAAGATCACGTCTAAGCGATTAGTATTAATGATTTGGAAAAAAATATATGTTAAATTGATAACTTAATAATTATAATTATGAATATTTTAGATTGTTTATACCGCCGCCTTACAACAAAAACTAATTAAATCGAAATTTTGACGAAAATGACTTATGAATGCCAAAGTACTTCAAATGTTGTGTTCTTTCGTCTGCAAACACACATTAATCGCTAAGTCTTATAGTTTCGCTGCTAGCTTATTAAGCAAGCAAGGAAGCAAGCAAGCAACAAACAAAAAAAAAAATATATATATATATTTATTTCAACTTAAGCATTGTGTCATACATAAATTGAGGCAGCCCCATTAAGTTACAATAGTACTTGTGTCGGAGCTGTCTCGCTCTTCCCTTAGGTGGTAGCTTTACAATGAGGAAGCTAATAGTAAGAATTCATAGAAAAAATAAAAATGAAATAAAACATTAATTTAGCAGCTCTCGGTGTATGAGGTTTGCACGTGTGTGTATGCATGTGTGAGGTTGTGTATGTGTGTGTATGTATACAAGGGTGTGCGTGTGGGTGTAAGTAAGTTTAACAACAACAACAACAACAAGCAAGGTTGGTTTGTTTTCAAATACAAAACATTAAGCAGGTTATGTGACAATTATTGAAAATTTCATTACAAAGCAATAACTTTTTTAAATCTCAATAGACATGTTTAAATAGAACATTTATCAATGTACTGATGCTATGAAGTAATAATAACAATATACAAAGGGTATTTTCATCCCTATAAACTTTGTAATCGCGATATCTCCGTTTGCACTTTTAATGATTTAATTGGTTTTCGTTGTAGGGCGGCGATATTACATAGTGAAATTAATTTGTAAATGTATGTCTAACGCGGATAAAAAACTGAGAATCACGCAAAATCTATCAAGCGTATTTTTCTGAAACCCACCTTTTTAAAGATAATTTAATTATTGATCTTTTAGTTTACGTGTTTTATTTAAATACCTTTTGTTTTATGTATAATAAATTAATAATGCGTCTTATTTGGAACAGCGCTCCTGGATGGGTGAGTCCTATTACTGGCTGGACGCACGACGCGTAAGCTCAGTACAGATCACGCAAGCTAACCACTCAAGGTCACTGGCATATATCTGCGTCTGAAGGGTTCCGTAATTGGGTCAATTATTTATCCCAAGGAAACAAACTTAACATTGTAGTAGTAAAACATGTTCTCCCATACATCGATATACGTCACAGTCAATTCTCCAACTGCAAATGTAAGTTTGCAATCGCAAAAAAAGTGATACAACTAACAAGTAATAATGATATTCGGACTTTTTCCTTACTTGTGTTATGAAACCTTGCTTCTTGCCAAATTTCATGATTCTAGATCAACGGGAAGTACCCTATATGTTTTGATTTATTTGCGAGTAATGATAATAATAATATTAAATAATGGTGCCTCATTCTATTTAAAATTGTCTAAGGGGCCTCTGCGAGTTGGCTTCGTACGCCTTCCAAAGGTCCGGGACCCCAGGATCCCGAGATATATAAACATATTAAATAATAAAATAAATAATAATAATTATTAATAATATTTATTATGATGCATAATTGGCGGTTTTATTTTTTAGTTGACTTCTAATCTTGATTTTTTTAGCTCTAAGGGTATTTGATATTAATTTCAACTAGATATGTATCTGCACGCGTTCCTGAGAAAAAAGGACAAACGAAGTGATCCTATAAAGGTTCAATTTTTCCAAGGTACGGGACCCTAAAAACGAACAAAACCAAAGCAAAGACAAACTCGCACTAAGCGTTTTCAAACGTCTTTTATAATGCGCACAGCAAAGGAGTGGAACTCACTGCCTGCATCTGTGTTTCCGAACGCATACAACCCTAATCTATTCAAAGTGAGAGTGAACAGGCTTCTTCTGGGTAAACTCACTCCATCGTAGACTTTGTCTCTGTCACCCAGACCTAGACTAGAGTCAAGAGCAAACCCATAGTAAAATAATAAAAAAAACAATCTGAATCAACTCCAAGATTGATTGTCATTCATCATAAAGATTTAATATTATTCATTTTATTGTAATACCGTCATTTATTTTCAATATTCGTCTGTTTTATTTAATGGTTGACGTAAAGATGGTTGTCATTTGTTTGATCTGCTTCGTTTATATTAAATATTTAGGCGCTTGTTTTGTTGATGGTAGACAAAAATAGGTAATCAATCTTTCTGATTTTATTGTAAGGTCATAATTATAGAACTTTATTCGTTATGTAAGGGCTTCAGGTATGATTAAATTAGTCTCGCCGTGTAAAACCTTAAAGACTTAAGACTTTCATCCGTCACAATAACATAAAGTAATGAATTATTTTGTCTATGTGGGTGTGGACACCGTGTACCGTGTACCGTGTGAAACCGGACGTAAAGAATAGCACCACCCCATTTCCTTCCGTGGGTGTTGTAAAAGGCGACTAAGGGACTTACTAGAGAATGGGCAGCAGCGTTCTCTATGCATTTTAACACCATACTGTGATCGCCAACCCGCCTGACAAGCGTGGCGATTATGGCAAATTCCCTTTGGGGGAGGCCTACACACATCAAAAAAGTTTGTGATCACTAGCATAAGCTGATATAATTTTTCAAATTGAACTTTATCAAGAAAAAATCTTTGTTTAAATAGAAATACCCTGTTTGAAATTAAAAATAAAACTATTTTTTTATTATTTATTTAAAAAAAAATTAGTAATTAATAATATTGTAATTGTAACAGAAATTTGATAGAAAGAAAAAGACTGATTAACCAAACTTAAACAACAATTTATTAATAAAAAGTTTATATTCAATATAATATAACTCCTCCCCTGGCTCGAACACATGCGGTGATCCTCCTGAGCATGCTGAGAATAAAGTTATCCAGCATTTCTTGGGGTAACCTCTCCCATTCTTGAATAGCGGCTTCTCTGAGTTCTGGCACTGTCTGGGGACGTGGCTGACGGTTCCAAACAGCTCGCTTAAGAGCATCCCACGTGCTCTATTGGGTTTAAGTCAGGCAAGCCGAATCATAATATTAATAATATATAAAAAAATAAAAAATATAATCTACCGTACCTAACAAAAAAGATTTCGATTTTTCAAAGTGATCGCAAACTTTTTTTGATGGGTGTATTTCCAGCTGTGGACATCTTTCGGCTGAAATGATGATGATATACATTCATATGCATTTACTAAAAATCTGTTATTTTGATATTACAAACAGACATTTCAATTTTATTTATTTTTTACGTATAGTATCTGGTGCCAACAAGAGCACACAACACAATTTAAACAAATATTTGGCCAAGCGATAAAGCCCAAATAAATTGCTTTGATTTAAAGTTCTAAATTAAATCAGCATTTTATTAATATATTTTATCGGATCCGAGCAAAGTTCTGTTTGTAAGGCTTTGGGCATCTAAATATTTATAAATTACCAATTGGAATAAGGATGGATACTTTTAATTATTCCATTTATTTGTAAGGTTTCTAAGCTTCAATTTATGGAAATTGTAATCTATACATATCTATACATAAATAATAAAATATTAACGGAGTCAAAGCTGTACTTAGATAATTAAAAAATATATATATAAACGAGGTGGGGGAACGAGTCTGCTGGCGAAAATATAGTTTTTAGAATTTTTGTCAGTTTGTCTGTTTGTTCCAAAATAAAGTACTCAGGGATGTTGTTAATGCACCATGCACCATTAGAAATGACGACCTCCACGTGGAGGTCGTTGGGTGATGGTTCACCCAAAAATTTGCTGAAGCTAATGAACACAGACTTCACCGACATGTGATTGTCGAGGCAATTCAGCTGCTAGATGTCACATGTTTTCGATTCTAAGACTTGTCAGTTTCCTGATGATTGTTTACTTTCATTGATTTAAGAGCAGTGGTGATTAAATAATTTTCAACACACTTGCTCATAAAGTGGCTTTAATTTCACCACAAACTGTAACTTTTTCATTACTATTATTCACAAGTGAGCTATAGAGTTTTTTATATTTATTTTATTGGTTAAGTTGCTTTGTTCTTAAAAAATTTTCGATACAAAAAAGATCGTGTTCAATAGACCAAATAAATTAATGAACCTATCGCTTGCTCATTTCATGCAACTTCGTATTTAATTAGATAATTTCAACTTGTACGTGTTTAATAAATAAAACTTTCACTCAAATATAACCTTAACTTTAAACTTTAAATTCCCCATTTTTTACGTGGCTAAAACCCTATCCGCGGAAAGCCAAAAAAATAAACCTCATTCCTTTAGTCTATGGCCGATCGCCATTGTTAGATGCGCGCGCATAGGAAAACTGATAAATTTTTCCCGCCATTGCGAAAACATTTTCACAACTCGTTTTCACTGTTCAAATTAATTATATTTATTAATTAAAATGTCTACAAGTACTAGTTAAGAAGAAAATTGTTTATATTGTACACCGCCCGACATAAGATGTGAAGCCCTTAACGTTATGGAAAGTTTACTACCTGAAAACTCCAAGGAAAAAATGATTTTTTATTATTATTTTATACACAAGTGTGTTGAAAAACGTCGTATGATACACGTGTGTATTGATGATTACCGTCCTCGGCTCTCTTAAAACCCTCACCTAACAACGGCTCGGGTCTCAATCGCGCCTCAGCGGTAATACCCAACATTACACACTTGTACCATAATGCACTATTTTAAATATCGCAGCATCATGCTGAGATAGGAGCCTTTAGGCCTCGCACAGGTCATTTTTTATTTATTTATGTTTTTATTTTTTGTTAGTTTTAAATGCTCCTTTTTTAATCTAACCAAATCAAATCATCAAATCATTTATTTCTTTGCAAACATGGGTATTCATATTGGTACATAGATGTTGTCTTAGAAGTTAGTTCTCCATGTTCTGCCATCACATGAGCATGCAAATCATAATCAATTAATATAATTATAAAATAACAATTAAAATATTATTATAATAAAATTTACAAATTAATGTGAAATCATTTAAATCACAATATATAGTAAAATGTCATAATATTAGATTAAATGTCACTGGTTACAATATTAAGTATGTCAGTGAATACAACACAAGCATGTATAATTAATGAAGTAATACAAATAGTGAATAAATATTGAATTTTATCAAAAAAGTCCAAATTCATTTTAATTATTATTGCAAAGTGCATGTCAGGAATAATAAACTGAATACAATATGAGTACCAAGAAATCGATCATAAATTTATATAAAATTGCTACACCATGGATACTTTGATCTTACAAATTTTTCCCGTTTGGAACTCCGAGACATTATAATACGATTTACTTATGAGAAAGTTTTTTAAATGTCTTTTAAACAAATTAAGATTTAATATTTTGATCGATTCTGGTATGTGATCATTAGAGATCGGATATTCGTATCTATGAAAGTATGGAAGCGGCTTCTTATAATATTGCAATTGTCAAAAAAAACCCGTGTTGCCAGGAACAACGGGAATGCATAACTAGTCGACTGTGTAATATTTAAGCAACTTATCAGAAAGCTAAACTTGTAGATCCCAGAACCGCGGGATTTTTTCGATACAAAAGCGCATTCCATATTAGCCAACATCTCAACTTTAAGTGAATATGCATCCGAATATCCGATCTCTAATGATCATATATAATTGGTGCCATGCAGAAAACACATTTATGCATCATTTATTTATTTATTATTTATTTATTTAAACTTCTTACACACAAAGGCGGACTTAATGCCATAGGCATTCTCTACCAGTCAACCAAGGGTAGTGAAGAGATAAGATAGATAAGATGGCAGGTGCTCTATTTAAGAGGAGATAATAATAATAATAAAAATATTAAAAAGATAACAAATAAAATAGATACACAAGTACATAAATATGTTATAAACTTATAATAGACATACATATAAATTACTATAATATATAAATACCTACTTACAAAATTCAAGGAGAAGAGATGATTGAGATGACTCTTCACTACTGACTTTACTTTACTTTGATGACTTTACTGTTTGTAGTTCCTGTGTGTGTCTCAAATCAAATATTTTTCTTATTTTCTTTCTTTTTTTTTTAAGTTGCGGTCGTTATCACTTGGCCACCACTGCTGAAAACTCTTAACTGAAACTAAAATACTCTAATTCCAAGACATTGAATAAATCTAAGATAGTATCACTAAAGCCATTCACTTTACTTTCTCCTAGTTTGATAGCTAATGGGAGTTTTTCTTCGACCTATTTCTCTATAAAATGGCTTTAACTGTAATCTATCTTGATAAAGACGACTGTCCATAATGGGATCAGCAGAGTCCCATAAATCTTTATTTGTAGTTCTTGTCTTACCCGTAGCGAATTTTTAGGGTCAACCTTCTAATGTAAGTACAAATGGCAAAAGAGTTAGGTAACGGGTGTAGAAACAAAGTCGACACGAAGCAACAAAACACGATCTAGAGGAATGTGGCCACTTTTCTTTTGATCGAATTTTGTTGCTTCGTGTCTCAATATAAAACTTTATAAAAGGTAATAGAAAATTCTAGACACACTTACCGAGCTTGCTGATTCAGCCGTTTTTCATAATTCCTTCTCAGTCACGAGATAATATTTTTTAAATTTTGGCCACACGCCATAAGATCCTTGTAGCGCTGAAAATTGTTTAGTCAATCAGTTAATATATGATTTGTTACATACCTATTTTGCATGAGCTTTAACAACAGACTAAAAATAAAATACAAGTTTGCCAAAGGGCCAGGAAATGAAGCATCCTAAACATCAGACTAAGAGGCCAACAACGAAACACAGCAATCAGAAAGAAGTCGCACAAGTCATAGATGCCCTTTAGCACGTTCGAGTACTGAAGTGGAGATGGACGGGCCACATGGCGCACTCAGAAGACGACAGGTCGACCCATAAAACAACCGCTTGGAAAGGCCCACACGGAAAGATAAGAAGAGGCAGACAAGCAGAACGTTGGCACAACCCTAGTAGTATTTTCCGTTGGCATTTAGTTGGGCCACCTTCAAAGGTATGTGGCCCAACCAAACGCCAACAAAAATGCTACTAGGGAACGAATTAGTAGAATAAACAGATTTATTGATTTCAATTTACAAAAATCGTAAGTTACTACTACTCTGTCTTGTTACTCTGTCACAAAATCGATTAATTAATCTATTTAAACGATTCTTAATCATTCTTTGATATACACAATTACTCAATAAATAGTATTCGTACAGTATACGAACTTTCCCATTACTAAATAGTGCTTGTGACGTCATAGTAGGTAGTCAATAAATGGCACGCTTGGTTTTAATACAGACCGTGATATTTGCGTTATCTAGGTATATCTATTATATCTGTGGTAGAATTGATTGATGACAAATCATGGCTAGAGAAAGCAAAAAACAGAAAAGAGTGAAAATTACTAATAATGAATATTACTTTCTTTGTTAAGAACTTTATACTTTTTTTGTAATTAAGGGCCTATACTACCTCAAATTACAAAAAAAATAATTAATTAATACTATTATCTAAACATTATGAATTTTATTTTAATTAAATTGAAATGTATTTTATTTTATTTTTTATTAGTAACAGTGCATGTATTGTAATAATTGTAAGGAATCAATAAAAGCTTATTATTATTATTATTATACTACCTCAAATGGCTAAGCATGATCCTCCGTTATGTCGAAAATACTGCAGCATCAATTTTGAAATAAATTTATGGTAAAGTTGAGGATTAATGTTAAGTACTATGTTAGCAGAAAAAAAATCCAAAGTTACCTCCAAACCGAAAAATAAATCGCTGGTATTCAAAAAATACTTTAAATTAGATGAATGAAACTTTGCATATTAACTGAACTAACTATAAAGCAGGTCTTACGTTATTTACTTTTTTTAAATGACCATTATTTTCACCGTAAAACGAAATTACCTAAACTATCGGCGCCTTGGAGCCTTTTCCCTGCCGCCCTGTCTCGCTTGCTCGCGTGACCGGTAGCAATAGTGTGCGAGCGAGATACAGAGTGAGGTGGGGCTGAGGTATTATAGACTCTTAAGGAATAATAAAGGTTTTCTTTTTAAAACGGTCTTACTGATGAGATATTAGATCAGGTTTTAAGAAACCAGGCAAAAAGTAAATTCTCTCCAGCGCCAAATATTGTATGCTATCTGAATACTAATCTCTTTTATCCACTGTACTGTTAATTACCGTGACAGCTTCACTAGCAAATGATTGTTAAAGAACATCAGGGCACACATTTTTCTTCTTGTCAGCGTCATTAATTACCCATAGTTTAAGCAGTACATTTCTGAAGAGTGCGATTTTAAATTTATAAGTTCAGTGTTCATCAAGTCGTATGCCAAGTGTAAATTAAGATAACTGTATTTTCTCAAAAATCAATGTACCTAATTGTTTTGTACAGAACTTCATCATAAAAAAATATATCACAAGAGTCCAATTTAATTAATTCCAAGCCAATAAAAATAATTTCATCAGTAAAGTGGCTCGAAAACAAATTGAATACGAAATTGAAAACAAGAATCTAATTGAAATACAAAACAGAACGACCGACCGAGTGTTGTTCCAAATGAAATAAAATGACATTGAACTATTTAGATGCAAGCTTCTGCCATAGTACTGAATAATGAATTTGAGGACCGACTATATGAAATTGGGAATAAGTAGGGTTGGCAAAAATGGGCGAGGGGTTTTCGTAAAATTTAAAAAAAGACGTGCACATCGAATCCTATCCCAAACTTATTGCATATTTTTAAAAGAATGTCAGTAAACAAACAGACAAATCCAAAAAAATTTTTTTTTTTAATTGTTTAAATAGATTTTTTTTTAAACGTTGCCCCACCCTAGGGTTTTCTCTTGTATTACGGGTGCGTTTACTAACATTTAAAGTCACATACACAAACAGCCACACCCGGAAGAACTACTTGTAGGTCATACAAATATTGGTTCCGTGCAGGAATCGAACCCACGATTGCGTATCGCGGGTTCGATTCAGCAGTCAATCGCTTAACCACTGCGCCAACCGTGCCGTGTTTTGTTTGTTTTAAAAGTATACATGTGGTAAAATTTTTGCCATGTTGTATTTTTTTCCTCTAGGTAGGTTATATATATGTTCTCGCTGCTGAGGTGAAAAGTTATGTGTTACACGAGACCAAAGTTATTTGCATCTCGTGTCTTTGAATCCTTTGCTGCACTCAGGATTCTAACCTAGAAACACTCGCTACGCTCGTGATTTAATTATGGAATCCTTCGCTTACTTGGGATTCAAAATCAGCACTCGCAACAAAAACCAACTTTGCTCTCTTGTTGCACATATTTTCTTTTTCTCAATTTTGTTTTTTCATGGTCTGGCAGTTTGAGTAATTTATGCAGCCTACGCAAATGTCCTTTCTTAGGTATTGTTCGCCAAATCGTTGAGCTCCTTAAGTTCTCAGTTGAGCTGCACGATTACTGATAAATGCATGCACTTACTGGACAGGTCAAGTCAATCTGTGTGGTTGTTTCATCAAAAGACCATTTCAGACATCAATCTACATGGTCTTCATATGATCTGACCAAGATTATGTCTGGACTTTAAAAGAGACTGTGACCTCTGAGTTTCTTTTGGCCTTTCTTCTCACAGTAGTCAGATAGGAAACGCCGACCTCATCTTATTTTTAAAGTATGATTGTCGTGTAAAATTGTTTGTACAAATATACGTACAGAAAATATCAAAATCCAGTATTATTCTGCGTAAAACTTCCAGCCTTCTATGTACAGACGCCAGCACATAAAGCTACTACAATCTGTCAAATTTCTTTAATAGATTTTCAACTTTATCTCTACAGTATAAGGTTCAAGGTTGATTGCGAAAATTTGACAGTTTCGGGTAGACCTTGACCTGCTGGCGTCTGTACATTGAAAGATTCTCATTTTTTTTATTTATTGCTGCAATATTTGGTTGATCATCACGTATCGCCTCACATGTTTTTTTTTTTTTTTTAATATCCCACCTTGTCCACTGACCATACCAAACAGCTAAAACGCCGTACCGAACCGCACAATGTGGCGTAACATACAAATGTTCAATTTCGTACAACACGCAGCCAAATTGAATTCTTTGTCGTTTACCATGTTCTGCGTATTGCCGTGTTCACAAGATTGAATGACTTTCATTCAGTTTTAGTATACTTATTGTTGTCAGGAAAATATGGGTGCTTCGAATTATAATAAAACCTACATGGATACCTAACAAAAGTTAATGAAAGTGAGTGGAAGCGCCGCGCCGAGAGGCCCCCCTCTCGGCGCAGCGTTTCCACTAGAAGGACATAATTTTATACACATATACCATATTGGTGATGGCCTTCAGAAAGGTCAGGTGCGAAGTACCCGCAATCGGTGCGTGAACGAGTTGTTTGGCGAGCTCAGCAGTACCAGGATCGGAAGTTATATAGACGGTACCTGCGTCAATAATATCAGTTACGCGGACGACATGGTACTGCTGAGCGCGTCAGTCTGCGGCTTGAGTGAATTGGTTGCTCAATATGAGGCATATACTAGAGTTCATGGCTTGGCATACAACACTAAGAAGTCGGAGGTCATGGTCTCTGAGGCAGGGAGTAAAATTCCTGATGCAGTACCGTCTGTATTACTTTATGGTACACCTTTGTAGACATTATTTTATTTTGGTCATATATTGACTCCCAACCTCAAAGACGATAATTACATTGAACCGGAGCGGAGGCCGTTGTTGGTTAGAGCGAATATGCTGGCTCGCAGGTTTGAACGATGCTCACTTCCTGCCAAAATCACGCTCTTTCGAGCCTACTGTACATGTCCATTTCAACCACGCTGCCAATTCATAAAATTTGATGTAACTTTGCCAGGAATTAGTGGTAATTTGTTACCATACACCCCTCTTTTCCTGAATTTGTTGCAAAAAAAATAAGACGCTATGACCACAAATAGTTGGCCGCTAGAATCGCCACATGCCGTAGTCATCGCCTGTGATTACGCAGAAACTAAATAACGCAGATGGGCGAATGATGCATCAAAAGAAAGGTCTTAATTTGTTGTAATTGTTGCAAAAATAAAAAATATTAAAACGTAAATATGCAAAAAGTTATGCTATATTTAGTTTTCAGGTTATAGGTAGGTAGGTATCTCACCATAAATATCAAATTAATAGAGGCTTATGTGTATGGACAATTAGTTGCTAATTTGTTGTAGCGAATAAACAAGAAAAATCACTAGAAAATAGGTTCAATAATTTGTTAGAGTCGATTTTAGTTGGCCGCTCGGACGGCAATATGCCTAAAATACAATGGCGTTTATTTCGTTATTAAAAATAGATTCAAGTTTAGTTAAAGTACTAATCGACAGGTAACGTAACCTAGTTTGGATAAATGTGGCGAAAATAACGGTGAAATTCATATTTTAGGTAATATTCACTGAAATATAATAGTATGAAAATGTATTAGAGTAGGGTGATGAATACAACGCTACTGCACGCCAAGTTGACGCTGTCAAATGTCATCGATGTCAAGCCGGCCGGACGGCCGGCCTTCCCGCTCAGTTCCGATTCAGACTAACCGACATACGTTATCATGTCACCATTTTCACTGTATTTTCCAAAATCTATTGTAAAATATTCATTAAAACCGTTAAAACATCAAAAACCAGGAGTAAGTTTTCATAAGTACGAAGGCATGTTTTTAAAATATAATAATAGGTATAAAGGTATCCTATTTACGTAAGTATCTATCGCCTCGCCTCGTTGGTCTAGTGGTCACAAGCGCTACTGCTGAGCATGAGGTCCTGGGTTCAATTCCCGGGTCGGGCAAAGTGTTATTAGGTTTTTCCATCTGGAATTTCTTAGTAGCAGCCCGGAGTTTGGATTTGTGCCCGGTTGATGGCAATAGGCTCGCCCCCTATTACATGGGATTTAAAACATAACTGGCGAAAGGTGCGGTGTTCTATAGGTACAACTCTGCCTTACCCTTCGGGGAATACAGGCGTGATGTCATGTATGTTTCTATATTAGTTTAAACTAGCTACATGAAATGATATATTATGTACATATTTATTATCATGCTACGCACGACTACATGCACCACAACTCACACATCTGTGATCAGTGTGCTCACAGTCGCAAACCTACAGTTACCGATACACAAGAACAGAGTTATGAGACGTCGCTGCCATGCGAGCGAAATCGCGTTAGCTGCCGTATGTTGGCCGAATATTTAAGATTATGAATGACATTGCATGTGGCAGAACAAACATGGCGAAGCAAACATTAAAATAATATAATTATAACTTTTAACAAATTAGCATTTATGGCTGTACTTACGAGTGATAAGTAATCCCGTGTTTCTTATTTTTCTTTCTTGTATTATTACAACACTGTTTAGCTGCACAAGAAGGCATTATGACGCGTATTTATAACAAAAAAAAAATACTGTGATTATGGAGCCGTTTGATCAACGCTATCCCGTGAACGACTGAGTGCCAAGGCGGCCAGGCGCTGTTACTAAGTCCCGTATCTACACTTTTATTACATCCATACTAATATTATGAATGTGAAAGTAACTCTGTCTGTCGTATGTTACGTTTTCACTCCTAAACCGCTGAACCGATCGTCATGAAATTTAGCAGAGACAGGACATAAGCTACTTTTTTACGCGATAACAGACATACCGCGGGTGGAGCTGCGGGCAAAAGCCAGTGAGCTATATGTATACTGTATATATATGTGTACTTTTTGGGTTAACAAAAATCATGGAACTCACGTCATCGTCACCGAACGCTTTAGTTACTTAGTTTTCACTTCTATCGACAATCCCCAAAAACTGCCCCGTTTTTTTTTTTTGGGTGGGAAATTATAAAATCACTTCTCCCGATCTGGGTGGACACACCATACACAAACAAACACTTACACAAACAAATACACAAACAGACACTTACACAAACAAATACACAACCACCCAGGCACAAATACACACAAACACCCATGCACAAATACTCACAAACACCCAAGCACAAACACACACAAACACTCATGCATAAACACACTAAAACATCTATGCATAAATACACACAAACAACCTTGCGCAAACAGACAAACAAGCATGCACAAATACACACAAATACCCATGCACAAACACAAACAAACACTCATGCATAAACACACTAAAACACCTATGCACAAATACACACAAGCACCCTTACGCAAACACACTAACAAGCATGCACGCATACACACACCCACCCTTGCACAAATACACACAAACACCCATGCACATACACAAACAAACACTCATGTATAAACACACTAAAACACCTATGCACAAATACACACAATCAACCTTGCGCAAACACACAAACAAGCATGCACAAATACACACAAACACCCTTGCACAAATACAAACAAACACCCATGCACAAACACAAACAAACACTCATGTATAAACACACTAAAACACCTATGCACAAATACACACAATCAACCTTGCGCAAACACACAAACAAGCATGCACAAATACACACAAACACCCTTGCACAAATACAAACAAACACCCATGCACAAACACAAACAAACACTCATGTATAAACACACTAAAACACCTATGCACAAATACACACAATCACCTTGCGCAAACACACAAACAAGCATTCACAAATACACACAAACACCCATGCACAAATACATAAAACACCCATGCACAAATACACACAAAAATTCATGCATAAACACACAAATACCCATGCTTAAACACACAAACAGCAATGCATAAACACGAACAATTTCCCTTGCATCAATACAAAAGAACACATGGATAAGCACACACAAACACGCATGCACAAATACATACAAACACCCATGCATAAATACATACAAAGACCCATGCACAAATACACACCAACACACAAGCACAAACACAAACACCTATGCACAAATACACACAAACATCTATGCACAAATACACACCAAACACACACACTTACACGAACATATACACAAACACCTATGCACAAATACACAAATACGCATGCACAAATACAAACATATAACCTTGTGCAAACTAACATGCATGCACAAACACAAACACCTATGCACGAATACACAAACACTCAAGCACAAACATACAAACACCCATGCACAAACACGCACAATTACCCTTGCATAAATAAACACAATCACCCATGCACAAATACATTACCCATGCACAAATACACACAAACACCCAAGCACAAACACACAAATACCCATTCATAAACACACACAAACATCTATGCACAAATACACACAAATAGATATGAACAAACACGCATGCACAAACACAGAAACAAGCATGCCCAAATACACACAAACACCCATGCAATAATACACACAATCACCCATGCACAAACACACACAAACACTCATGCATAAAGACACTAAAACACCTATGCACAAATACACAAAAACAACCTTGCTTAAACAGACAAACATGCATGCACAAACACACAAACACAAACAAATACCCATGCAAAAACACGCACAAACACGCGTGCACAAACTCACTAAAACACCTATGCGAAAATAGACAACATACACAAACACTCACTTACACAAACAAATACACAAACACCTATGCACAAATACACAAACACTCATGCACAAATACATACAAACACCCATGCTCAAATACATACAAAGACCCATGCACAAATACACACAAACAACCAAGCACAAACACCTATGCACAAATACACACAAATAGCCATGCAAAAGTACACACAAAACCCCATGCACAAACACACACACCCATCTATGCACAAACACACACCATACACAAACACACACAAAAACATATACACAAACAACTATGCACAAATACACAAACACTCATGCACAAACACACAAATACGCACGCACAAATACACACTAATACCCTTGCGCAAACAGACTAACATGCATGCACAAATACGCACAAATACCCATGCAAAAACACACAAACACCTATGCACGAATACACACTATCACCCTTGCGCAAACACACAAACAAGCATGCACAAATACACACAAACACCCTTGGACAAATACACACAAACACCCATGCACAAACACACACAAACACCCATGCACAAATACATACAAACACTGATGCACAAATACACACAATTACCCTTGCGCAAACAGACTAACATGCATGCACAAACACACAAACACGCATAAATACCCATGCAAAAACACGCACAAACAAGCATGCACAAACTCACTAAAACACCTATGCAAAATTACACAACATACACAATCACTCACTTACACAAACAAATACACAAACACCTATGCACAAATACACAAACACTCATGCACAAATACATACAAACACCCATGCTCAAATACATACAAAGACCCATGCACAAATACACACAAACACCCAAGCACAAACACCTATGCACAAATACACACAAATAGCCATGCAAAAATACATACAAATCACCATGCACAAACACACACAAACATGTAAGCACAAACACATACCATACACAAACACACACTGAAACATATACACAAACAACTATGCACAAATACACAAACAAGCATGTAAAAATACACACAAACAACCTTGCGCAAACAGACAAACATGCATGCACAAACACGCACAATTTCCCTTGTATAAATACACAAACACACATGCATAAGCACACCCTAACACCCATGCACAAATACATACAAACACAGATGCAGAAATACACAAACACACACAACTACTCACTTACACAAACAAATGCACAAACACCTATGTACAAACACACAAACACGCATAAATACCCATGCATAAACACAAACACCTATGCACGAATACACACAAACACCCATGCACAAACACACACAAACACTCATGCATAAACACAATGAAACACCCATGCACAAATACACACAATCACCATGAACAAATAATAAAAACACCCATGCACAAATACACACAATCACCCATGCACAAAAACACACAAACACTCATGCATAAACACACTAAAACACCCATGCACAAATACACACCATACACAAACACTCACTTACACAAACAAATACACAAACACCTATGTACAAACACACAAACACGCACAAATACCCATGCATAAACACAAACACCTATGCGCGAATACACACAAACACCCATGCACAAACACACACAAGCACTCATGCATAAACACAATGAAACACCCATGCTCAAATAGACACAATCACCCATGAACAAATAATAAAAACACCCATGCACCAATACACACAATCACCCATGCAAAAAACACACAAAAACTCATGCATAAACACACTAAAACACCTATGCACAAATACACACCATACACAAACACTCACACAAACAAATACACAAACACCTATGTACAAACACACAAACACGCACAAATACCCATGCATAAACACAAACACCCATGCACAAATACACACAATCACCCTTGCGCAAACACACACAAACACTCATGCATAAACACACTAAAACACCTATGCACAAATACACAAAAACAACCTTGCTTAAAAAGACAAACATGCATGCACAAACACACAAACACAAACAAATGCCCATGCAAAAACACGCACAAAAACGCGTGCACAAACACAAACACACATGCACAAATACATACAAACACCCATGCACAAACAAACACAAACACTCATGCACTAACACACTAAAACACCTTTGCACAAATACACACAAACAACCTTGCGCAAACAGACAAACATGCATGCACAAATATACAAACACGCACAAATACTCATGCAAAAACACGCACAAACACGCATGCACTAAAACACAAAACCTATACACAAATACACACAAACACGCATGCACAAATACACACAAACACACACAAACAGATATACATAAACACACGAAAACAACAATGCACAAATACACACATAAAACCTTGCGCAAACAGATAAACATGCATGCACAAACACGCACAAATACGCATAGAAAAACACGCACAAACACACAAACTACTCTGCACAAACAGACAAACATGCATTCACAAACACATAAACACGCACAAATACCGTTGTATAAATACACACAAACACCCATGCACAAATACATCACCCATGCACAAACACACACAAACACCCAAGCACAAACACACAAACAAGGATGCACAAACACGCATGCACAAATACACACAAACACACATGCACAAATACACACAAAAACCCATGCACAAACACACACAAACACTCATGCACACACACACAAACATCTATGCATAAATACACACCATACATACACACACAAACAAATACACAAACAACTATGCACAAATACACAAACACTCATGCACAAACACACAAATACGCATGCACAAATACACACTAATACCCTTGCGCAAACAGACTAACATGCATGCACAAACATGCACAAATACCCTTGCAAAAACACACAAACACCTATACACGAATACACACAATCACCCTTACGCAAACACAAACAACCATGCACAAATACACACAAACACCCTTGCACAAATACAAACAAACACCCACGCACAAACACCCACGCACAAACACACACAAACACTCATGCATTAACACACTAAAACATCTTTGCACAAATACACACAAACAACCTTGCGCAAACAGACAAACATGCATGCACAAACACGCACAATTTCCCTTGCATCAATACACAAACACTCATGCATAAGCACACACAAACACCCATGCACAAATACATACAAACACTCATGCATAAACACAATGAAACACCCATGCACAAATACATACAATCACCCTTGCGCAAACACACAAACAAGCATGCACAAATACACACAAACAGCTATGAACAAATACATAAAAACACCCATGCACAAATACACACAATCACCCATGCACAAACACACACAAACACTCATGCATAAACACACTAAAACACCTATGCACAAATACACAAAAACAACCTTGCTTAAACAGACAAACATGCATGCAGAAACACACAAACACAAACAAATACCCATGCAAAAACACGCACAAACACGCGTGCACAAACACAAACAAGCATGCACAAATACACACAAACACACATGCACAAATACACACAAACACCCATGCACAAACACACACAAACACTCATGCACAAACACACACAAACAGTTATACATAAACACACGAAAACAACAATGCACAAATACACACATAAAACCTTGCGCAAACAGACAAACATGCATGCACAAACACGCACAAATACGCATAGAAAAACACGCACATACACACTAACTACTCTGCACAAACAGACAAACACCCATGCACAAACACACACAAACAACCTTGCGCAAACAGACAAACATGCATGCACAAACACGCACAATTTCATTTGCATCAATACACAAACACCCATGCATAAGCACACACAAACACCCATGCACAAATACATACAAACACTGATGCATAAATACACACCATACACAAACACTCACTTACACAAACAAATACACAAACACTCATGCACAAACACGCACAAACACTCATACATAAAAATACTAAAACACCTTTGCACAAATACACACAAACACCCATGCACAAACACACACTAACACTCATGCACAAACACACATAAATACCCATGCAAAAACACGCCCAAACACGCATGCACAAATACACAAACACCTATACTCAAATACGCACAAACACGCATGCACAAATACACACAAACACACATACACAAATACACACATACACAAATACACACAAACACACATGCACAAACATACACAAACAGTCATGCATAACACACTAAAACACCTATGCACAAATACACATAAAACCTTGCGCAAACAGACAAAAATGCATGCACAAACAAGCACAAATACACACAATCACCCTTGTCCAAACACAAACAAGCATGCACAAATACACACAAACACCCTTGCACAAATACACACAAACACCCATGCACAAACAAACACAAACACTCATGCACTAACACACTAAAACACCTTTGCACAAATACACACAAACAACCTTGCGCAAACAGACAAACATGCATGCACAAACACGCACAATTTCCCTTGCATCAATACACAAAAACCCATGCATAAGCCCACACAAACACCCATGCACAAATACATACAAACACTGATGCACAAATACACACAATACACAAACACTCACTTAAACAAACAAATACACCAACACTCATGCACAAACACGCACAAACACTCATGCATAAACACACTAAAACACCTTTGCACGAATACTCACAAACACCCATGCACAAACACACACAAACACTCATGTATAAACACACTGAAACACCTATGCACAAACTCACACAAACACTCATGCATAAACACACTAAAACACCTATGCACAAATACACACAAACAACCTTGCTTAAACAGACAAACATGCATGCACAAACACACAAACACGCACAAATACCCATGCAAAAACACGCACAAACACGTGTGCACAAACACAAACAAGCATGCACAAATACACACAAACACGCATGCACAAATTCACACAAATACCCATGCACAAACAAACACAAACACTCATGCACTAACACACTAAAACACCTTTGCACAAATACACACAAACAACCTTACGCAAACAGACAAACATGCATGCACAAACACGCACAATTTCCCTTGCATCAATACACAAAAACCCATGCATAAGCCCACACAAACACCCATGCACAAATACATACAAACACTGATGCACAAACTCTAACTCTTCAGTTATAACAACAAATACTAAAAAAAAAGAAAAAAAAATATTTAAGGGGGCTCCCATACAACGGACATGATTTTTTTGCCGTTTTTTTTTTTGCACCGCCCGCGTGGATGTCAGTTATCGCGTAAAAGAATAGCCTATGTCAACCTCTATATCCCAGGTCGATCGGTTCAGCGGTTTAGGCGTGAAAACGTAACATACGGACAGATAGACAGAGAGACATACAGACAGAGCTACTTTCACATTTATAATATTAGTATGGATAGCTTTTGCCCGCGGCATATTTATTTGGATAAGGATTAATATTATTTTGATAAAACTCCTTCGCAAATAATGAATTAATTTTGAAAAAATTTGATTACCATAATAAAGGTCATAGTGAGTCAATCTTAAAAGATAGTCATATGCTGTCGCGGACTTTTTTTAGAACTTTTAAAGAGGAACAATTCCATAATACATGATATTTGCGTAACTTAAACCGTTTATGCAGCGCACGCAACGGAAGCTCTCAAAAAGGAATATTTTTTCCCGTTTTTGCAACATTTTTCATGTATGCTCCGCTCCTATTGGTTGTAGCGTGATGTTATATAGCCTATAACTATCCTCAATAAATGGACTATCCAACACAAAAATAATTTTTCAATTCCAACCAGTAGTTCCTGAGATTAGCGCGTTCAAACAAACAAACAAACTCTTCAGCTTTATATATTAGTATAGATATATATTCTAAGTATAGATAGATATAAATTGCCATGGGTTACGTTTTGCGTCCCATTATTATATTTAACACATCAATCAATCAACTTAGCCTATCGCAGTCCACTGCTGGACATAGGCCTCTCTCAGGTTGCGCCACAACTGCCTGTCCTCCGCCTTCCACATCCAGTCTGCCCAACCACCTTTTTAAGGACGATTTTTTTATTGATATTATTCCATGGAAACAATATTAAAGTATTCTATCATCATAATTCAAGTTTTAGGTACATTTCCATAAATATCATTATACCAAAATCTGTTAATTCTATCTCTTGGACCATCAGAATAATAGCAACATCATTACAATGTCAAGGAAAAGAACATGAATGTTCCATTACAGAATTTAATATATTAGCAATATTTACAATAATATACCTTACTTAACAACATACATAATAAGCCAAGGTGTAATATAGAAAGAAATAAAATATGTTTATTTGCGGTAAACATGACTCATAAAAAGAACACAATCACGAAAATAACAAGTTGGGGGAAAATATGCGTCACATCCATGCAAAACCAAATAATAAATCAAAATATAAAATAATACCAAATTACTTACCTGTGCAATAACATATTATTTGACTTTGGCCATGTTGTCAGAGATCGCACGAGACGATTAATGCTTACACATTAATATTGGTTGGACTTTTCGTCCCATTGTGGCCAAGTGGTATCTTTGCCCAGCTGCGTGACACAAAAAAGGATAACAAAAAAAAACGACTAAAAAACTTTTTATTTTTCCATACCAATATCTCCTCATCTACCTATTCTAAATAACTACTAATAAACCTAAAAGGGTTGCCGATCCAAACGATCAGTAGTAGGACCAACCCTCGACCCCCAACTTCTGAAGTGGCCGCATACCGGACAGAATACAAATAAGCTGCTCAAAAAAGCCGATACTTTTGTGCGAAAAATATGGCTACCGGATTATGGCGGAGAGAGGACAGAGTAATGATTCATTGACGCCGTATTTGCGGCCGTGGGACGTGGAACTTTGTTGTTTTGTTATAGTTGTAGGTATGGTTCACGATAGGGATGGTTATAAAGAAAATGCTTTATAGAGGTATGAGGAACAGGGTGTAAAGTTCACTCATCCTCTATTGAAAAGGGAGGACCCTCCGACCAGACGGGTGTTGTGTCTGGTGGGCAACTGCCGGACGGTTGATGTCGGGATGTTGTATATATGCTAGTCGCGCAGTAAATTCTGATTGCGGGATGCAGGATTTATGACGTCAGGTCTTTGATGCGTAGTTCATTGTGGCGTTGTAGATACCGCCACAGCTTTATTGTATAGATAGGTACGGCCTCGTTGCCGGCGCGGATCTACGTTTTCGCTCAAGGGCGGCAAATGTTTCCCTCTGGAGCGGGAGGGTTGATTTCCAACGCCGTGAAAACCATTTAAAAAAAAACAATTCACAGTGTTTTCACCTATTTACCTGAAACTCAGCAATTTTTAGGATCACTACGATTTATCTACGTAAATACAGGATGAAGGGACATCGACGCGAAGCTAGTTGCCATGGATTCAGTACATGATTATGCCCCCCCTGCATCGAAATTTCTCGTAAGTAATTAAAAAAAATGCCCCATACATTTTGGCCGCGTAGGTATTGCACTTTTGTAGGAAATTGGTGTTTTTATTTTTATAACGGACGAAAAATTTCTACGCAATGGGGTCCAGAATCATGTACTGAAGTACATGATTCTGGACCCCATTGCGTAGAAATTTTTCGGGTTACCGATTTTTCGGGTTTTCAGGGTTACCGGCTTCGGAACGATGTCCCTTCCTGTCCACACCCTGTATTTATATGTATCTAAGTCATTTACTGTGTAAAAATACAGGTTATAAAACTATGTGTATGCTTAGTTTAGAGTTATGTTGTGGATAAAATAAGGGGAATGCAGCCGTTACCACCCAAACCCCCCCCCCGACCCCCCTGAGCATGAGGTCCTGGGTTCGGTTCCCAATTCGGGCAAAGTATTATTGGGTTTTTCATCTGAATTTTCTCAGTACCTGCCCGGAGTATGGAATTGTGCCCTGTTGATAGCAATAGGCTCGCCCCCTAATATATGGGACTTAAATAAAATTGGCGAAATGTTACTTTAGGTACACTTCTGCCCAACCTTTCGGGGAAACAAGTCGTGATGTTATGTTATGTAGGTACGGCGTCTTATCGCTAAAATCGATTTGCAGATCATTTTGTTCTTGCGATTTTGACATACATTTCCGGTTTCAACTAGATTAAATAATAATCGTTTTTTGTTTTTAAAGGACATCGTCGGAAATGGCCCCAGGGCCAACAAACATCTGACCTACATAATAATTATAAATATATTTTATTAGACTATCGTGAATATCTGTACGAAACGGACATTCTGCGTTCCATAATGAACAATTAAAAGAGCGACTATCGACATCACGTAAAATATGCCGCCATCTTTGACAATTAGATTAGACATGACAATTAGTGATGTCCAACCTTTCAATAACATGACTAACATACATGAGGTAATATGACTTCCTACCTAAGTATAAATAAATAAAATCAAAAAAACATTAGGATAGTCATTTGAATTGAAATTAAATAAATAAGTACTTATTTACCTACCTACCTATTTTAATACAAAAACTAGAAGATTTACCAAATACCTAATAGGTACTTAGGTAAGTACTTACATGTTTTTCTGATTGTCTTAGCTTAACTAACCACATTCAAGCAATAGAAATAACAATGATATGCATTTATTAGCATGTATTTCGAAGTATAGAAAGGATTGTTTCTTACTAAATATAACCTCAAAATCTTTGTTTTCTTTTAAAATAAATCCTTTCTGCAAGTTGACCGTCATTAAACTTTGTCGGCATATATCTACTTGTAATTTAGAACACGCAAAGTAATTTTCCTCTGCTGTTGGTTCTGCGGCGAACGATGTATGGATGCAGAACAATCTCCTTTTTTGGTAACCAGGGGCCTTACTCCCGAAAACGATTCGAGTTTGATTTTGTTTCCAATTCGAACTAGTTTCTGATCCGAACTCGATTTAAAACCTTACTCCCGAACCAATTCGAATCGTAAACCAAGATCGAAATAGGTTCGAGTTTTATCAGGGTCGTTATGCGTATCCGACGGACACGTCATCGTTAAGTGCTCTGTCTTTGGTTAGTAACTTTTAGGTAGTTGAATGTTTTCACTTTTCCACGTAAAAAACGATACCCTAGTGCTTTTTTTCTTTCTTTCTTTCTAAAATCTCACTCGATCTAAACAAAGTGGCTTCTTTGATATCGTGTAATTTTGATCCAACAACTCGATATCTATCTGTCAGATATGGAGTATGAACTTTTCGATCCTAACGAATCTTTCGATCGAAGTTAGTTTCGCTTCGAACCACCGCACGATCGTACGCTAGTGTCGGATTTAAGAGTACGGATCGGCATTTATTTCGAATCTAATTCGATTGATTCAGAACTCGATGCTGTCGGGAGCAAGGCCCCAGGGTCCTAAGTCTACTAATTTACAAACGTTGCAATGGTCTCGCCATTGTGAGTATTTGACAGTGTTTGTATGGCAAATCTGTCAAAAACTCACAATGAAGAGACTATTGCAACGTTTGTACATTAGTAGACTTGGCCCCCTGGTATAATAAATGAAAGTGATAATACGAATTTGAGAATTTTCAATAAATCTAACTAACAAATCAGCGACTCATTAAAACCTTGACTGTCCGTGCATCGTACATATAATGCACGGACCGTCATGCATTTCCGACTCAGCCATGACGTTCGGGCATTACATGTAGGTAATGCATTAGGTAATACAAATTACATTGGCTTTTGTGAGTTGGACGTTTGAACTCAGCAAAAATATTTTTGGCAGACGTATAGAAAAGGATACAAGGAAATTAGAACACCAAAAAAAAAACCATTTAAAAAAAATGGAGCCGTCACGGGACGCCTGGTAGATGTGAAACATCGACGTTATTTCGTAAAAGTAGTATGCAGAAAAGAACTGATTGTGGTAGGAACTAAAAATGTCAATAAAATAAAATAAAAAATATAACGATTTTTTTTTCTAGATAACGATGATTTTTTATTAAATAAACATTCATTTTCATTAAATACAAAAATTTACATATTTATTTTAAATCGAAACTACTCAATTAGTTTAATCAGTGACTTCGGTAATAGTTACATTCGATGTTGCCTCTGAGAACGGTATTACTGTGACAATTGGTCGATGGTAACTGAAGTACGATACGAAAGTATTGGACATAACATTATTAAGATATCTAATAAATACAGCATCTATTGTTGTTCCGTATCTGGTGGTAGGTTGAATGAAATTAAAATTAATAATTAATTTAAAAACATGATATGCAATGAAATTTATGTGAATTTTAATCTACCTAGAGAGTAGATTTTACATTTACTGGCGCTCAATACACACCAAATATACGCGTGCTAAATGCACAGATAAATGCATACTTTAATTATAAAAATATAATTAACTTACTGATGACTTGATAATGTGTCATAGTGTGATTTTGCTTTCTTTGCAGGAGGCTGATCACTTCCACTCTCTAAATTATCACGGTCAGACATTTTATTATCAGAACAGAAAAATGATTTATTTACCAGAAAAACACAGGTTATGAGTACTGTAATAAACAGAGTATACATTATAGGTATCCGAGCTCAGTGGAGCGAAAGAGATGGCTTAACGCCGGATCGAGTGAGAGAGAAACGCACAGTCGATTGCGCGTGGCGACGCGTCGCCACGCCAGAAATCGGTCTCACGTGCGCCTATAGATGTTTCACATCAAAAAGTCGAAAAAAATAATCCGGTCTCGAGAGTAAATTTTGCTTGGATAGTCAACGTTTTAAAGACAACTACGCATTAGTTCTGCTGGACGAAATTTCTTAAGAAATAAGTAGTACCTTTGTACTCAAATTATAATTATGTCGTATCTCTATGTATTTTACTGTGTACATAAATAACAAAATAAATAAAGTTTTATTAATAGAAAAATATTGTATCTAAACAAAAGCGCATCGAACCATCAAACACCCTAGAGTGAAAATTGCAAATTCTCATTAAAATATTACTAAAAACACGCAATAAACAACAATAGCACTCAAAAACAAAGCGACCACGCTCGCTCAGTAAAATCATTTTCAGTTTGTCCACAAAATAAATATGTACAGAAGGTCGGTTCCATACAACGAGCGAAAACGCACGCACAAATATTCCATATACAAATTCTTGTTTCCAATTTGATGTTAATAACTTCCACTTAAATTAACGTTATTTCAGTATAACTAGTGAAATAGTCATAAAAATGTTTGAAGTTGAAACTCAAACTGAACTTTATGTGTGGGTGTTAAAGTAATTTTGCCAAAAACATAATTATGTATTTGTTGACGTTCGGATTGAAAACTACATTGGATATAAGGATAGACGACTCCCTCACGTAGGCGTTCGGCGGCGGCGATCTCTCGCGTCCGGCTCTGGTCCAGGCCATGGTCCGGAGCGAGAGTGCATGGGAGGCCGTCACCTCCCTCTGTTAAGCAGTAATGCTCGCGAAGGAGGAGGCGGAACGCGTGAGGGAGGGGCAGTCTGTGCGCCCTCATGTCCCTAGTCGCCGCAGGAGACGCCCTGGGCGGCGGGAATTGATAGCCGATTCCAGGCCATTGTAGGCGAGGGTTTGCGGATGGCGAGTTATGGGCAGCTCGCCGTCCGGTAAGGACCAGGCCCAGGTCGACGGCGCGTTGTGTTCCACGCGGGCCTCAAAGAGATGTCAGCACGCGCTGACGGGGTCCATTAGGGCCCCGGGGGTCCATGCCTGCCAGGGTTGCGGGTTTATCCGAAAGGGATACCGTGGCCCTGGCACACAGGCAACTGAAGGAACACGGGGGGGTTTTAGTCACTAAAAGTCTGACACGCCCTCCCGCTCCGCCCAGAGCTGGAGAAGTTATTTGATGATTTCCCACCCCAAAAAAAAAGGATAAACGACTCGCATTCACCGAGTGCAAGCGCACTCGCGACTGGGATTTTTTTGAGATCACCGTACGTACGCATGTGCGTGTGTGTACATGTGTGCGTGCCCCGGTTGTCACTCTTTGTATTGAGCCAACCTTCTGTACCTTTTGATTTTATAAAATCGTCTACACTTTGACCGCTGACGCGCATCTAATACAATTTGTTCTCACGATGAGATGCACCGCTGAGCAGGCTCGGCTTTTACAATATTTATTGTAAGAAATAAGAAGCAATATAGACGGTGTACAATAAGGAATTATTGTGGAGTTATGATTGTTTGGCGAGTAATTGAGTAGGGATAGCAATCAAAGCGGCTAAAGTACTAGGAAGTGGTGAAGCACGAGCGTTTTGGGGGACTGTCTTATGTAATTTTAACGTTCTAAAAGAGTTAAATCACAACCAAATTTTTTTTTTATCGTGATCGGATCAGAAATGAAGAGATCCGCAGGAGAACCAAGGTAACCGACATAGCTCGAAGAATTGCCACTTAAGTTTAGCAAAATTCGATCTAAATAAAAACGGCCACATTCCTCGTAGAAGGAATTATGAAAAACGGCTCAATCAACTATATCGGTAAGTGTGTCTCGAATTTTCTAATACCTTTTATAAAGTTTCATATTGAGACACAAAGCAACAAAATACGATCTAGAGGAATGTGGCCGTTTTTATTTAGATCGAATTTTGTTGCTTCGTGTCTCAATATGAAACTTTAAAAAAAGTATTAGAAAATTGGACCGGTGACAACCCTCTTAAAAGCATTCCATTCTCCTTAGCTTAATAAAAAGGCGTAATTTATATAGGTTTGTAAAAGTCTGGCGTTTGATCGTGATATGAAATAACGCATAATGAAGATACTCTGAAAAAATACTTGCCTTAAATTATCACCCTTACGGCTTTTTTATATGAAGAAGAAAATAAATGTTTAGTATCAGCGAAAGAAGGATTTATATTGCCTAAAAGTTCACAATTTCTTTCAATCCATACTACTATCCATCCATACTATCCATACTATATACTATACTATAATATTATAAATGTGAAAGTAACTCTGTCTGTCTGTCTGTGTTACGTTTTCACGCCTAAACCGCTGAACCGATCGTCATGAAATTTGGCAGAGATATAGCCTGGGGTACGGAGAAGGACATAGGCTACTTTTTTACGCGATATAACCGACATCCACGCGGGTGAAGCCGCGGGCAGAAGCTAGTAGTATTATAAATGTGAAAGTAACTCTGTCTGTCTGTCTGTATGTTACGTTTTCACGCCTAAACTGCTGAACCGATCGTCATGAATTTTGGCAGAGGTACTCGTATAGCCTGGGATATGGAGAAGGACATAGGCTACTTTTTTACGCGATAACCGACATTCACGCGGGCGGAGCCGCGAGCAAAAGCTAGTAATATTATAAATGTGAAAGTAACTCTGTCTGTCTGTATGTTACGTATTCACGCCTAAACCGCTGAACCGATCGTCATGAAACTTAGCAGAGATATAGCTTGGGATATGGAGAAGACTATAGGATACTTTTTTATGCGATAACCGACATCCAAGCGGGCGGAGCCGTGGGCAAAAGCTAGTATATAATAAAACTAGCTTATGCCCGCGGCATAGCCCTCGTGGAGGTCGGAAATGATCCCACAGGAACAAACTAACGGAATAAAAGTTATCTATGTCCTAACCCAGGTCATGGTCTACCTGTGCCAAATTTCATCGAAATCCGTTAAGCCGTTTTAGTGTGTAAACTTAACAAACAAACAAACCTATCATCATCATTTCAGCCGAAACACGTCTGCTGGACATAGGCCTCTCAAGCACCGCCACTTCAACCGGTTCTGTGCTTCCTACATCCAGCGGATTCATGGGCCATTTTTTGGGTTCCGTACCAAAATGGTAAAAAGGAACCCTTATGGTGCGACTCAGTCTGTTTGTCCGTCTGTCACAGCTGGATATCTCAAGAACTACTAATGCTATCAACTTGAAATTTGGAATAGTTTTAGTTAGTTAATGATGTTTGCCGAACTATTATGCAAATTAGAGTGGTTTTTTTTTTTGTTTTGCATCGTTTTGAACGGGAAAAAAGTTCGCTACTAAGGCATGTGGGGTATCATATGAAAGAGCGCTATTTGCACATTCTCAAACATTTTTCTTTTTTTTTTTAGGCTGATTAGTTTTTGACATTAGACGAAAAATTTTAAAAAAATACCGTCCCCCCCTTATCTCCGAAGTTTGCATAGATAAAAATCTGTAATTATTCTATGTGATAGAAGTTAATGTAAAAAGCAACTAATACGAAGCCATTAATATTGGTTTTGTAACCTGACCGTGACTGACCGTGAGATGGACGACACCTTCTTCCCATGGGGGTAGGCAGAAACGATAAAGATAAAGATAAATTTATTTGTTCAAACATGTGTTACATGATACATGAATATGCACATATAGATGGAAAATATTTTTTACCGGACCAACATGTTTTGCCTCACTTGGCGTACAAAATGTATAGATTATATTAATTAAATTGGCAATTATAAATTAATTATTAATGTCAGTTTCACACATAAAATTAGAGTTGGTGCAAAATATGGTCTATAATTCAATATACAATCAGAGTCAGTACAAAAAGTAGTCGATATTAATTACAGACAACATATGTCAATATAATAATCAAAATAAATAAACAATAACATTCAAAATTTATCATTTAAAAAGTCAACAATGTTATAGTAACACTTATCAGTAAGCAACTTTTTAAGTGTTTTCTTAAATAAATTAAAATTCTATTGCTTAATGTCATTCGGAATTTTATTGTATATTAATGGGGCCATGCATACTACACTTTTACTTAGAAGTGCTGTTTTTAGCCGGGTGTGACTGCACCCAAAGTCGATACTTCTCACGTCTATTTCTATCAGAACTATTTGACAAAAGAGGAAACCATTGAGGATTACTTTTTACAAAAACTTTTAGCTATTTCCAATATGTACAGTGACGGAAGTGTTAAAATTCTGTGCTTTATGAACATAGGTCTGCAACTGTCCATAGTTTGCAACCCAAACATAGCCCGTACACAACGCTTTTGCGCTTTGAACACCGTGTCTTTGTTCGTTGAATTTCCCCAGAAAATTATCCCAAATCTCAATAAGGATTCAACAACGATAGAACTTTGCTACGCTCCTTCTTCCACCATATATTTTGATAACATTGTAAAAGCCACACCACATAATTCTCGCCTCACCCAACCAATATAATGATTGTACGCTGTGCGGCATTCATTCCGAAACTGCTCACGCCTGCAATCAAGGGCTCCATTCAAGCCGCAAAGTATTGTTATAATGAATATCAACGACATACCAAATTAGAGCAAGTATAGGTATATACCGATATTTTATATGGCTGTAAAACATAGGTTATTAAATGTTAAAGTTTTAGGGAAATCATCTACTTTTACAATGTTTGTAAATATGTGAGCACCATGTATCTAACGCATAATTAATTTGTCTGTCATTACTTCACTTTTCATTCTTTTTACCTATTGTGGTATAGTAATTTTATACTATACCCAAAGTCTCTAATTCAGATAATTTATGTAAACAAAGTAATGTCAAGAAATGTCACTGTCAAAATGACAGGACAGTGGTGCAAAACATTTTATCATTAAATGTTTTTGTAAATAATCATCGATAAAATTAAAGTGAATTAATTATAATAACTATGCAAACAAAATACCGTTGCCAAACAATGTTTTTTGTAGTGTGTCGGAGGCACTGTATATGATAGTCATAATCAGCCCTTTTAAGCCCAGTGCTAGACGTAGGCGTCCCAAAATGGATTTCCAATCGAAACAATTTACAGCCGTTATCATCCAAAATGTGGCTAGATATGCTATTTACAATATGAATCTATTTATGAGAGTTGTGATATTAGTGTTGTTGAAGATGTAAAAAATGTGAAAATGTTTGGATCTCCTGCATTGTTACCAGTATCATAAAATATTTTATACCAGAAAATCTCCTTTTATTAATAACTTTGTTTAAAACCGAAAATTTATAAAAATAATTACGGTATGATTATTTTATAATTATTATTTCTTAAAATCAGTAATTAAAAGAAAATAGAAGCTCTTTTTTCGCAATTTTATGTGAATTACCATTACGAAGATATTTTTTTGTTATGTTATCCCCTTTGTTTACATAAATTATCTGAATTTGAGACTTTGGGTATAGGTAAGTGCATCGTCTTCACTTATAATTAATAATTAATGTATACAAATATTGTTAACATTTTAAAAGAGTAAGTATGGAGTTTCTTGCCCATTCTTCTCCATACGTAACTACCTTTTGGAAGGGGCAACTAGAATCAATTAATTATTTTTGTAAATTCTGACGTTCAAAAGTGCCTTATGTGCGCCTATTTGAAATAAATGATTTGACTTTGACTTTGACTTTGTGAGCAGTTTTAACACTACTTCACAAAATTATATTAACGATTGGTTTAGTTGTCATACATAACGGGCTTGGGGCAGATAAAAATTTAAAATAATTATCATATTTTTTTTATATTTTATTATTGTTGTTTACAATTTTTAAATTTATACACTTTTTAAATGTTTATTTTATAATATTTTGACATTTTATATTTACAATTCTGACATTTTTACAATTATAATTATTATTTTTAATGAAGAGAGTATTGAAATTTTATTAATCACAGTTTTGTTTTGGGTTTTTATTTGTTTAAAATAGTATAATCATATTTTTTTTATTTTAATGTATGTGTGTCTCTATGGACAGTAAATGTCTGTATTAAATTAATTGTTATTATTTTATCATAACCAGCTTATAGTGTTCCCATTGCTGGGCACAGGCAGTTGGCCATAATCCACCACGCGGGCCCGGTGCGGATTGGAAATGCGGGTTAAAATTACCAACATTTTGCATGTCTTAGGTATATTTTATTTTGACAAGGATTTAGGGAATTTTATTTTGGGTAAAATTATACTTGAGTTGGTAATCCTATTGCTTATAGTAGGCACCATCCACCTTACTCTATGGCACCACCGTTTCGTCCGTTCCGTTTTTATTAAAGGGTTCAGTTTTTTTCAAGGGTATTTTTTTTTTCCTCAAACTCGTAATGAATGTAATCCGTCTAATTTTAGTTTACCATGCTAATTGTGATATTATCGTGGCTAAAGACGACGTAGGATCTAAGTCGCATTTTATCTAGCGTTGATCTGTTTTTCATTCTGCATCGCGAACAGGGCCTCCAGTCTGCTATTACTATAGTGTCAGAATGGTCTCGCCATTGTGAGTATTTGACAGTATTTTTATGGCAAATCTGTCAAAAACTCACAATGAAGAGACCATTGCAACGTTTGTACATTAGTAGACTTGGCCCCCAGGTCACGGAACCATAGATTTTTTTATTTATAATGTTCTAATAGTTATTCGTTTGAAAGTAATTTAAATAAAAAATGGCTTTTTGGGCTTGCTCATCGTTGTCAACTATTCAATATAAAAAAAACACTACAAAATGAAAAATAGCTTTAATTTCGGAATTCGGAGGCAAAAACCTGAAATACAGATATACAGGTTGAAATTGAAAACATGCGACAAACCGAAATGGGAGATTGTACTTATCATTATGAACAACTTTTACTATGTGACCAAAGCTGCCATCGCGAAAAAAATATCAGCTGTTCCCTACATTTTGACGAGTTATGCGAACATAAATGTAGGGTACAGCTGATTATTTTTTCGCGATTACAGCTTTGGTCCCTTAATAAAATATGTTCATAATGATGAGTACAATCTCCCATTTCGGTTTGTCGCATGTTTTAAATTTCAACCTGTATAGACACCGACTTCCGAAATTAAAGCAATTTTTCACATTGCTGTTTTTTTTTTTTTTTTTTTTGTTAAATCCTTTTTATTAAAAAAAATTAAATGTACCGTTTTGACTTCGTTACTATTTTATTATATGTATAGGATGACAGAATTTTCCGCTATCACGGATAGCTTTGAACACAATGTGACCCAAATAAATTCTCCAGTCAATCGACGCAGGTGTATTTCAGCGATTTTCAATTCTTTCTCCTATAAGATTGTTTCATTCCAATGTACTCGTAGATCACACCTGCTATCCGATGTTTTGATATAACAAGAATAGACCTATAGAATCTTCGCGACTAGTAATAAATCGTACAAAGCCTTAAGAAACAAAGATCTTACTACAAAAGATCTTAGTTTCAAAAGATTGGACTTCTCATTATTCTATTTTTAACCTTCTTGAAAAACGCTCTAAGAGTCATTATTTTCGGCTTTAATATCTTTAGACTTATCTTGTCAATCAACCTCTTTAAACTAAGCGAGACAAAGTTTTTGATCTTAAAGATTTAACAGACACTAACAAGCTCTTATAAACAGTACCTAATTACCAAAATCTCTTTGAAATGCAGAGACTCTGCTTGGCCTTCAAAGGATTTAAATATTGGCCTTGCTGCCTTGCAAACTATAATGGATACCCAAATATCCATGAAAAAAAATTGTCGTCAGTCTCAATTAGAGTACGTCTCACTAGACAAGTCCGGCGGCACAAAGTGGAACTAATTATTATTACCTATACTTATACAAAATTCAAAATATCTTTATTGTGGGTATATGTTTGTTACAAGGTCTTAACAACATTTTTAAATTCCAATATGTCCTGCCTAATAGGCATACAATAGTTATGTGTTGGCATTAAGTTTAAAATTATTTTACATGTCAAATTTAGTTATTATAAATGTCAAAATATCAAAATACAGTGAAATTAATACATGGTCAACAAATCAATTAGTAATTCAAGAAATCTTGGATCGTGTAGTATGTTTTATCAATTAAAAAGTTACGTAATTTATTTTTAAATACTGGAAGTTCCTTAGTGCTCAGAATGTCAATAGGTATTTTTTTGTATATTTTTGATGCAATGCCAAAGAAGCTTTTGTTAAATAGAGCCGTTTTATGTGGTACATTAGAAATTTTTTACATATATCTTTTCGGTTTGAGTTTACCAAATAGATTTGACATACATAATACTCAAACCGAAAAGATAGGAGGGAGGAGGGTAGTTGTAGGAACGTTGCTAACTACATAGTTAGCAACGTTCCTACAACTACCCTCCTACCTCAGACTCCTTTCTCTATTCATAATTGTGCATTTTATTAACCAGTGCCTGTATTAAGATGTTTATATCCTAACAAATATTAGAAATGCGAAAGTTTTTTTTTTTTTTATTGTTCCCTTTTCATGCCTAAACCACTGAACCGATCATCCTGAAATTTTGCATATACGTTGTTAGGTGTACAGAAAGGATATAGGGTACCTTTCATCCCGAAAAAAAGTACTGTTCCCGAAGAAAACAACAATAACGTTCTTATGATAATAGATGGCGCCACGTGTCTTTCATCATGAATGAATCATCAATGAATTATAATTATTACAGAAACTTTAGTAGTGTGTCAGTTACAAGCAGAGTACAACCCGAATTGATTGTCAAATTCTAAATTAACGCGAACGAAGCCCGCGGGCAAAAGCTAGTAATTAAATGAATAAAGATTTATGACTCCGTCGCCTGCTTGTGGCGCCGCGCCTGCGAGACTTCTGTCGTGAGACGAGCTTATTATTATTATTTCCTTTATTATTATTATTTTATTTTCATATGTTTACATATCTCGGGACTCTGGGGTCCCGAACCTTTGGGAGGCGTACGAGGGACCGAAGCCAACTCGCAGAGGCCCGTTAGACGCTTTTTAATTAAATGAGGAACCAACCGACGATTATCCCTGTACGCACTATGCAAATGCACCCAAGGACAATCCCCGGTTGGTGTAGGACTATTGCAGGATATGGAAAACAAAGATATTGGACTATGGGTTTGGGTGGTTAAAATGGACTGGTTACCAAAAACTATGGAGGACTATGGCCCCTGCCTGATCAATGTTTTATTATACACAGATAAAATGGCAGGGGGTGACTTGCACACTCAATAATGGGCCCCCGAAAACGGTCGCTAGCACATAGTGACAACATGTCCTGAGGTGCTCGAGGAGTGGAGAGGTATTCCAAGGCTCTCAGAACAATCCCAGAGCCCGGAACATGGTCAAGATCCCTACAAGCACTTACTGGAATACTTCCTTCCTCCGAGCACGTATGCTCTTGCGAATCTCCACTCAAGCCTGCCAATAAAGGCAAGAATGAGGTGGGAGCTCAGTTCCTCGTCAGTGTTCACTCCAGCCGGCCAATAAAGGCAAGCCAGAGATGAGGAACATGACTTCTCCCGGGAGATAGGGTCCGTGGGGTCGCAACTGCCCAACAGCTCGCCACATGCTGCCCTGCGGGTTTCTGTATCTCTCTTGGTCTGGCTCCTCACCCTAGACATGTTCCGGTAAAGTAAACTCTACCGGCACAGACCTAGAGATCGGAGCGCGCAAGCCCCACCACGACGTCAACGTAGAGATACGGCGGTGGGGTTATTATTATTATTATTATCTATTTATTTCGGACAGAATCCATAAAAGAGTTAGTAACAATTTTCTTACGATCTATGTTAGTAGGTACATAATTTAATAAAATATTTTACATATTATTTATATTTTAAATTTTTTTTTTTTTGCTTAATCATGCAGATTAATATTACAACAATTACATATACTTTACTCGGAATTCTACTACCCACTCACATAATATCAATTAATCCAGCCTATCGGAGTCCACTGCTGGACATAGGCCTCTCCAAGGCTGCGCCACAACACCGTGTCCTTCGCCTTCCGCATACAATCTGTCCCAGCCATCTTAAAGTCGTCGGTTCATCTTGTGGCGGTATCAACAACGCCACATGCGAACTACGCATCAATTACCTGACGTCACAAATCCTGCATCGCGCTATCAGAGTTTACCGCGCGACTAGCATATATACAACATCCCGACATCAACCGTTCGGCAGTTGCCCACCAGACACAATACCCGTCTGGTCGGAGGATCCTCCCTTTACTGTAGAGTATGAGTGAACTTTACACCCTGTTCCTCATACCTCTAAAATCTAACTGGGGAGTGTCCCACGCTAAGCTTGCCAAAACGCGGTCTCCACTCTAGGATACATTTGCTCGACTGGCCATCGCTCCTTCGACAAACATGGCTCACTGGGCACTTCAGTTTGTTTACTCTACAAGCTAAGTACGTCGGTTCTTTTCCGGATAATTTAATTTCTGATTTTATCCGTTCAAGGCAACCATTGTCATTAGTCGATAGGGAACGATTGCGGTATACGAACAACAGAATCGAATCATTTGATCGTAATTTCAACTTTGGGAGACCTCAGCAGCATAGTGATGATACCAAGATGGATCTTCCACCTCCAGAAAGTTATCACGATATTAATAGCAGCACAAAGCTTCCTTCTCTAAGGAAACAACATATCCATCTGTATCATTAGTTTTTTTAATCGTAAGTCTTTAGGAAATTAATGATTTCCATTATTATTACAACACAACGCCGCATATTTTTTTTTTTTTTTTTTTCAGATGCCGTCAAAACTTTTTTAAACAAGTTTTGTATGTAATTTGACAGCTAATGTCATTTTCTGTGAGTCAAGCGTTACCAGCGACACCCTTGGCAAAAGTTGTCAGTTTTCTACCCATTGAAAAAATCGTAAGAAAATTAGATTTTCGCGGGCTACCTTAACGCTTCCCCCTTAAGGCACATACGCATACACATGTTGTATTACGTTTCGCATCATGGGTCGCTGTTTCTCTCTCAACATTGCAGCTGTGGTATTGTTCTGGCTGGAACGTTACAAATGCATGAACTGCTGAACTTGCTGTGTTTACGTTTGCGTTACGTTGGTATACCGTACCATTACGTTTTCACACATACTCCTTCACCGTTGTGGGTCACAATGAAATTCTATAACGGATAGGTACATATTATATTCTATCTTTGGAAGATATTATCCGATAGGTACTTGGCACTTTTAGTTTGGGGGAATTTAAATTGATTCTCAAAAAAACTTTTTGATGTTTAAATTATGTTTTAAATTTCTGGTAGTCGCATAGTCCGAATCGAAACTTTTGGTTTTTAGAAACAATTGGGGCTCGTAGCTAAGTTATTAAACAGAGATCGGAATAGGCAGAGCTAATTTCCCTAAACTTCGAGGAAGGATGTAACATAGAGTTGATGATACCTCCTTTAAAATCCCGGAATAATTATAATGACGTTTAAATCCCGGGATTTAAAAATCACGAATTATTTATTGGAGTTTATTTATAGTCAAAAATTTTTGTTTAGAAAAATCATATAATATTCTTTAGTGTTACATACTAAAATTGCTAAAAAAGCTCTTCAATTTCATAATTTTAGTAAATTTTGTATGATTTTTCCTACGGCCTTCCAACGCTATGTCTTCCGGTACGCAGTCGCCACTCCAGAAACTTTCGGCCCCATCGGCCATCTGTTCTGTGAGCAATATGCCCTGCCCACTGCCACTTAAGTTTGGCAATTCTTCGGGCTATGTCGGTTACCTTGGTTCTCCTGCAGATCTCTTCATTTCTGATTCGATCACGTAGGAAAACTCCAAGCATAGCCCTCTCCATTGCCCTTTGGGTGACTTTTAGCCTTCTAATAAGGCCCATTGTGAGCGACCACGTTTCCGTGCCATAGGCCATCGCTGGCAACACACTCTGGTCAAAGACTTTCGTCTTGAGACACTGTCATATGTGAGATGAAAAGATATTGCGTAGCTTCCCGAACGCTGCCCAGCTGAGTCGGATTCGACAATTGACCACTTTCTCAAAGTCGGATCTACCTAACTGGACAGTTTGTCCTAGGTAAATCTACTCGTCCACAACCTCGAGTGTAGCGTGTCCAATCTTCATGAGAGTAGGTGTTATGGGCATTTGACATGATCTTGTCTTGTACATGTCCATTCTAAGACCCACTCTTTCGAGAGCTCTACTGAGGTCATCGAGCATTGTAGTGAGGTCTTCCATAGTCTCAGCCATGACAACTGTATCATCTGCAAACCGAAGGTGAGTTATGTACTCGCCGTTGATGTTGGTGCCAACCCCATAACCGTATAATATAACAATATAAAGTACTTACAATATGTAAACAAATTTCCTTTCAAGCGATACAGTGAACGGTTGGTCTATTTAGGAAGATACTTAAGAAAATTGGTTTTCAATTTGCCCAAACATTCTAAGTGAAAAACTATTTGATCACTGCAGCTATTTATATACAACCTTGCATAACCTCGCTTAGGAGGAATTGGCGCCTTCATACATAACCTCAGGCTTTATTCCCATGGGAGTAACTACAGAATGGCAGCTGCTACGATACATACTCCTTTTACTTCGGAATCATTTTGCGATCGATTATATGCATGTCCTTAATTTATATTTAAGTAGGTACCTATTATTTCAATGTGGTCGAAATGTCAAGTCTATAAGTGAGTCTTTCCAGAGGAATTAATAACCAGAATTATGTAAAGCCCACAACCAACGGTATTTGAATTAAAATCAAACCAAATAGATGAATTACTCGACTCAATTTGCATTTGTTACATCAAATGTTTCGGTTAAATTTCATTTCCAAAATGGAGATTATTTCGACGCCAGACGGAGATTAAATATTCAGGTGCTCTCTGAATTGGAGAACTGGGTTGTTTTAACTGGGTAGAATTAGGTAGTCAATTCTAGTTCACTACAATTATTGTTTAATACCAAAGCGTAAACGCGATATCGTGTGCATCAGGCTTCATTAGAAATCCTTACATTTGGTGATCCTTGTTTTTATTCGATTATGAAAAATAAAAAATATATTATTGATTGATATCGGAAAAATGCTTCCGCGTACCGGAAGACGCAGCGTTGGAAGGCCTCCCACAAGGTGGACCGATGACCTTATGAAAGCCGCAGGAATCCGCTGGATGCGGGAAGCACAAAACCGGTCGAGGTGGCGGTGCTTGGGGGAGGCCTATGTCCAGCAGTGGACGTCCTTCGGCTGAAATGATGATGATGATGATCGGAAAAACGTGGTGCAGGTCTACAACGCCACATGTGAATTACGCATCAAAGACCTGACGTCACAAATCCTGCATCGCACAATCAGAGTTTACCGCGCGACTAGCATAGGTAAATACAACATCCCGAAATCAACCGTCGGGCAGTTGCCCACCAGACACAACACCCGTCTGGTCAGCTTTTCTATGTATCCGTTCCTAATACCTCTATAAATGTTTAAACCAAATTCATCAACATCAAATTCATCAATATCAATCTTAAATCAAATTAAATAAAAAAAAACTTTATTTCAAGCCAAGACTCATAAAGAAGAGTAACAATGTTCTTACAACTACGTGTTAGTAAACAACACAATACGGTGACACATGTAACTGACAACAGTGAACTATATAAGGACAGTCCACACTGTCCGCTATCATTTTCAGAACCCTGTTGGGGCTGGCCATGACTCGTGCCACCATTAATGCAGCGCGCTTGCGCATTATAGTATAAAAACAATCCACATGCGCCTCCGCAAACATCCCTGATCCACTGCAACGCCATGGCAACTACATCAGTTTTATGAAAGCGTTATTAAATTGGACACGAAGGGCTCCATACGATGCTCGCGAATACTTCTCCCACAGGCTGCAAGTGTAGAAGGTGGTACAGAATGCTCTAAAGAGCGTCACCTTTACGTCTACAGTACATAGATTAGTGGTGGATCCCACTAATCTCATTAACTATTATAATCACTCAATTTTACAATATTCGTGCGTTATCTCACGGGAACACGTTTATAAAATGAAAGCATAATATTTTAACTAATTAATTTCATGCGGTATTAATGCTACCGCGGCACCACATAATTATTAGGCCTATCAGGTTGGACCAAATGTTTGTATCAGCGGAACAATCTGGCCAACGTTTGAGCCAGCTTCACTCCATAATCAGTGTAGGGCTGTCCCAAGGATAAGCTAGATTAAAAAAAAATACTAAACCAATGAGGACTACCGCGCTTGAATTCGCCGTTAGAGGTGCAAGTGTAAATAAAGTGAGGTCTCTAGAAATGTCAAATGTGAAACTAAACGAAATGAAATGTCAAGGTTGCCTGGAAGAGATCACAGTATGCGATAAGGCCGCCCATTTGTAATGTGTAATCTGATGTACAATAAAGTATACATATATAAATAAATAAATAAATAAATAAACGTTCACTGTTTGCAGGATTTTCTATCTTGAATTTTTCCTAATTATTCATAATTTAAAGATTGTGCCATTCTTAATTAATTATGGCTTAAGGTTTTAAGTATCATTATGATCTAATTTGGTAGCTCTTGGAGGAAGAAGAATAAATTGTCTGCTTCATGCTTGCCAATTTTAGGAACATTATAATGTAAATATTTATTTGATATCTTAAAATAAACTTTGTATGAAGTAATGGCTGCTTAGACAGGACCTTACTCAACAGTGGCGCCAACTGGTGAGCAAAAACGATAGCCCCCATTATAGTAATTTCAGATAGCAGTGTCCTCCTCCTAGACGGTATCGTTGATCGAGTGGTCGCAAGCTCACATTGAATAGTTTATTCATGAACAAGTGTGGGTTCCAATAATGTCAGAGGAACGTCCATAAGCTTCTTATGTAAGTTTCTAACACGTATTGTACCTCAGAGGTATACAACATTATGTGATGATACGAAAATTTTACAGAAGAGGCAAAAATGCGCGGAGTGAAACTTCGGAAGCTATTGGTTTTTTTTTTTTTTTTTGTTTTGCAAAACTAATACTGTTTAGTTAAACAGTATTTTTTATTATTATTAAATGAATCTTATCGCCATTTGAGGTATGTGGCGGTATCAACAACGCCACATGCGAACTACGCGAACCCGGCGCTGTACGATGTCCGACTCACGGGATCAACAAACGCAGCGCCACCCCGACTCACTGGGGAATCACCGCAGACAGTTCCGACTCACCGTGAACTATGCGGCACCCGGTTCCGACTCACTGGAATCACAACTGGCCCTGGCAAGCATCATATGCACTGACTCAGCCCACTATCGACCTCCGGTCTCCGGAGGGGAGTAATGTGGTGGTATCAACAACGCCACATGCGAACAACGCATCAAAGCCTGACGTCACAAATCCTGCATCGCTCTATCAGAGTTTACCGCGCGACTAGCATATATACAACATCCCGACATCAACCGTTGGGCAGTTGCCCACCAGACACAATACCCGTCTGGTCGGAGGATCCTCCCTTTACTATAGAGTATGAGTGAACTTTACACCCTGTTCCTCATACCTCTAAAAGACGTAAGTGGATTTAATGTCATATACGACTGGATATTTCTTTTCATAGATGTCATAGGACTTAATGTCGTATACCAGTATGTAGAACTGGTTCTTGCGATTTTAATGTTGCAAGAAACTAATTTTCGAAAAAAGTGGACTTACTATTGTATACCTCTGAGGTACAGTATTGTTCACCGGACGTTATCTACGAGCAAACAGTTCAGATTTTGGACCAACCGCGGCAAACGTAGCTTAACCTGATCGATCGACCCGTGCGGCTGTTATTATTTAGTACCAACAAAAGGGCGAAATTCATAATATTTTTTTTTTGTATTGATGAATTAATCAAAACGGGCGAAATATTTGACCACTTTTTGCGACGATACCAGCTGTTTTACAATACATGCTTTTACTGACAGATAAAACAAGTCGAAGATGGAACATTAAGGGCTCATCAGATTGGTCGTATTTTCGGAGCGTATAAGCTCGTTTTGCATGTCTCGTAAGAGCGGAAACCCGCCAGAAATACGCCCAATAAGTAATGGCTCACGGTTTAACTTGCATGTATTTGTCAGGTCAATTAAATTATAGCATTGCCTTTTAAACCTATTTGAAAGTTTTGTTGAACGTTATTTTTTACTATTTTCTTCTGTACTTTGTTTTATCGTTCGTTAAAGCAATATTGATGAATCTGTGCCCAATAAGGGCCATTGGATTCCAAAGATTGACCAATCAATGTTAGAATCTCGGGAGACAAACAGTTTCGATACCGCGAAAACGTCATGTTATTATTTTAATGAAGATTAAATATTTTTATACGATTATGATTCTTGAGTGTTATAAATGTTATAATAATTCCTGATTGTCAGAAGTGTAATTTTTTATTACTTTTTAATTTAATTAAGTCGTCAATGATGTAATGATAAATAATCATTTAATTAAACTTTGTTTATTATAATGATAATGTTTTGAGCTTAGCAGACGATACGAGCTTTCAGAATGCACCTTTACCAACTTTCAGAATGTAACTTAAAATAGTTATTATATTAAGTTCGTGAATGGGTGGAATTCGTCCATGGGGGGCGGCGGGGGAGGGGCGGTTTTTCGAAAATTTGTTTTATGGCATAACTTTTTTCCACCGGATTTTTTTTGAACCGTTTTAATATTTCTATCATTCCGAATAAGAATACGGACAACTTTTAAATTGAAACTTTTTATTAAAATTATTAAGATTCTTTTCTCTTCTTAATATTCGTTTTCGTTAAAAAAAAATGTTTCATGCTTATGGTTTCTTCGTACTGATGATAAAATAAAATTAATATTAGTTTTCACTTTTTTTTATTTCAAAGACCAAATGTTTATTAGACAAATTTTGTCCTGAACAATAATCCTACCGATTCGTATAATAAAATAGCGAGGGTTTTATTTTTTTATTTTTAGTTGGTTCGATTCCCGGGTGAGACAAGCGAATTTTAGAAGATTTTTGAATGCAGTTTTGTTTCTTTAAAAAAATAAAGGAATGTTTCCTTTCAGTAAAATGAGCTAACTAAAAGATTTAAGGTAGTACTCCTCCAGGGCTCTTAAATTTTTTCCACCCTGCCTGTATATAACTACGACACATTAACCACAATTTTTCCTATTTTTCTCCCTATCCTTGCGTCCAACCCTTATCAAGTGCAACGCACTTTGACAGGCGTTTGTTCCTCATGTTAGAGTAAAACACCTTAACTTATCTTTACATTACAATTTGCACTGTCATTGTTGGTTATAAAGGCCTTTTCCTAGATTAGCTGCGGGCTATCAAGGCTCGTCTGATGTGGTATTAAAGGTAAAATATTGGTAAGGTCTTCAGATAAATATTCAGTTTTTGTGCATTGTGCAACAGAAATTCTAGTTTATTTATTTAAATACATACATGAATAAACTCACGCCTTGTTCCCATGGGGGTAGGTAGAAATTACAGAAATAGTTGTTTACAAGATATATATGTTACCGACCAAACCCGATTTCAGGCCTAACTAGTTTGTCCTAGGCCAAACCCTCCCTACACGCAATAGGACAAACCAGTATAGCCTAGGCCAAACTCCACCTGCACTAAGATAGGTCGACGGAGCCCCGGTTCGCGGGGCTCCTATTTCTGGGTGGTTTAAAAAAAAATAACCACGAAGGCAAAGGCGGGAGCTCCTTAACCTACCTCCGTAACCTATCCGAGTCGGGGTACTCTGAGTCGGGGTGTTAACCAAAATAGTTAGGATAAACCGGTTTGGCCTAGGACAAACTAGTTTGGCCTGAAATCGGGTTTGGCCGGTAACATATATACCTCTGCCAAACTGCAAAGCAGTTTGCTGGCAGATGTAGCTCCTTTTTTGTACATATTAACATTTTTTTTTTTTATTTACACTTTTTCACTTAGAGGTTAAAACTATTCTAGCATTCATGCAACATTAAATAGAACGCCACCTCCTACGCTCCATACAAACTCCTTTTTGATTTTATTTTTTTAACATATTACGGCCAGTGCCAATTACATTTGTTAAAGACACAAACATTTTTTTTTTTAAGTACAATATACAACTAATCCTCAGTCAGTATACGCTCATCACACAATCCATACTAATATTATAATGTGAAAATTACTCTGTCTGTCTGTCACGTTTTTAATTTCGTTAATCGACCCAATAGATTCTGAGCAAAAAGGCTGTTACAGAGAAACAGACAGACAGACGGACACACGCGTGATCCTATATACGGGTTTCATTTTTTCCTTTCGATATACGGAACCCTAAAAGTGTCTAAAAGACAATTTTAATGGACGTAAACTCACATAAAAACTGGACATGAGTGAAAAACGCTCCAAACTCATTGAAAGACAGCAAATGACCCTGCGATCGCCAACCCGCCTGCCAAGCGTGGGGATTATGGCAACAAAAAACAACAACCAAAATGACAAGCACCAACAAAAACCGGAACCGGTCGAAGTGGCGATGCTTGGGTGAGGCTTATGTTCAACAGTGGAGGTATTTCGGCTAAAATGATGATGATGATGAATGACCATGACCTTGAGCACAAGTCCAATTTCCTTTACCCCCGTCCCTATCTACCCTCCATCCCCTGCATATTTTGTTTTCACCCCATCATTAATATTTTACCATAACATGGGGTTTGTTCGCATCAAACTTGCTTCCATAGTCATTAATCATCGACTCTCAAAACACGCCTTCGACTAAACTTCTTATCATAACCTCCTTAATTCGAATCTCAATCTTACCTCAATAATTTTAAGGGGCAATTTTGCTTGGCTGGAGTAATATTTATCGTATTACAATTTTATTACGAGGTAGTTTGTAAAGTGATTACAGCTCATATTTTGGTTGTTATAATATAAAGCAAACAAACAGCTAATATGGCGGCCTTAATTTAGGATTTAGGATAGAATAATAGCATTAAATAAGGTAGAAAGCGCTCAGTATAAGAAAACTTCATAGGAACATAAATTCAAAAGATATCTTTGTACTAGTTGTTGCCTGCGGCTTCGTCTGCGATCCAGGATGAAATGGAGCCTCATCATTTCAGCCGAAAGACGTCCACTGCTGGACATAGGCCTCCCCCAATTGGGGGGTATGCCATAATCGCCACGCTTGGTAGGCGGGTTGGCGATCGCAGTATGGTGTTAAAAATGCATAGAGAACGCTGTTGCCCATTCTCTAGTAAGTTGCTGAGTCGCCTTTTACGACACCCACACGGGAGGAAATGGGGAAATGTAACATAAATTCAAAAGATATCTTTGTACTAGCTGTTCCCGCGACGTCGACTGCGATCCAGGATGAAATGTAGCCTCATCTTTTCAGCCGAAAGACGTCCACTGCTGTACATAGGCCTCCCCCAATTGGGGGGTATGCCATAATCGCCACGCTTGGTAGGCGGGTTGGCGATCGCAGTAAGATGTTAAAAATGCATAGAGAACGCTGCTGCCCATTCTCTAGTAAGTCCCTTAGTCGCCTTTTACGACACCCACGGGAGAAAATTGGGAAATGTAGCCTATGTACTTCTAATATAATTCAATCATGATTCGAAAGTCATGTGGCGTCATTTATTATCATAAGAACCCCAAAAAGTCTGACAACCAGGAGTGTTACACAGTAACTGGGTTGTGGAGGTCAGATAGGCAGATTGACTGCTGCGCTGTGTGTCGCGGGTTCGATTCCCGCACGGAACAAATATTTGTATGACCTACAAGTAGTTGTTCCGGGTCTGGCTGTTTGTGCATGTGAGTTTAAATGTTTGTAAACGCACCCACGATATTGGAGAAATTCCTAGTGTGGGGCAAAATTAAAAACTGGTATTCAGCATCATCCGGTTAGACTGGAAGCTGACCCGAACTTAGTTGGGTTTTAAAAATTGATAAGAAAATGGTAGAAGCGAAAAAAATCCCCTACTTTCATTGATGTCAATATTTTATGACTGAGAAGGATAAAATATAAAAGATAACAATATAACCTGAAACTCGTGCACGCGGCAATTTATTTTTATCCAAATATTTTCCTCTTCAGGCGTGACTTATAAACCCCTATGTAAGAAATATTACCTCTCACGAAATATCTTAAAAACACAAAAACAGCCTACAGTTTTATTCCAGAAGATTTAAGCAAAGATCATATCACGCCATACGATTTTTCCTAAAGAATAATAATCTTTTGAAAAGTTCTAAATTCAGCCACAGACAAACACTTTAGTTTTAGAGTTAAGATTGCTTTAGTTCAGTCTGGTATAGGAAAGAAATTACAAAAGTCTCATTTGTAAAAAAAAAATTGTTTTCGTTGCGAAATAATCTTCCTGCGTTACGAATTGCAGGTTTACACTGAAAAAACCGGCCAAGTGCGTAGCGAACCACGCACAATGAAGGGTTCCGTAGTTGGGATGAATTTCCCTAGATTTAGATTTGATTATAATCCCTAGAACAAACTCAACATTGTTGAAAAACATGTTCCCCCATACATTCCAACTGCAAATGTAAGGTTGTACGCTCAATATTGAGTGGTTAACCACTTATTTTAATTAAGACCCCAGACTTCTTATAGGTTTTCCTGTAATCTATAAGTATAGAACTGTTCTCTGTATTTCAAAAATCAGGGTCAGCAGTTTCGGAGATAAGAGAATGGTCATTGTTTTTCTATTTTCTTTAATTACTTTAAAACTAATCATTTTAAAATAATTAAGAAATATATATTAGATAATACACAAAATTATAATCATGACAAATGTTTATAACACAATAACTCTTACAATTATTATTTGTGCCATTTGAATGAATTTCGGCAAGTTCTGCCCAAATATATATCCTCATAGACTGTAATAATATTTACGTCACACCTGGCCATAATGTGAGTTTTACCGCACGCTACGCGTACAGTAAAACTCGCATTGTGGCCAGGTGAAGACGTAAAATTGTGTACTCACCACGGGCAGTAAAAAAGAAAGCCCGAAATCGCAGGTATTTGTGACCCGAGCCGCAGACGAGGGTTGTAAATATGCGATAGAGGCCACGTTTACAGCCCTTGGTAAGTAATGTACTATAACAATACGTGCGGCTCGTGACATAGAGGTAATCTTGAGTAGATTAGTCCTAGCCGCTGGCACGTCTCACAGATCAGGGCGGCGCGCGGCGGCGCGCACCACGTATCCGTCCGGCGCGCGCAGCCGCAGCGCTGCCAGCACTTCTGGGTGGTGCAGCAACCCTAGAAGTACATTCGCTTCGTGCTTGACCAGCGCGACGTCCCTTCTAAAGCCCTTCTCCCATTACGATACGCACAGGCGACTCAAGTATCGTACAAGTATCGCAGACTAGTCGCCACCAAGTATCTCACATACATTTGAATGCAGGCTCACACACTACGCTACTGGTATCCTACTCATATATACGCGACCGCGACTCGGTCGCTCGGGCATCGCGTCTCTTCCGCGTCTCGACAAGATGGCGGCGGAACAAGAAATTAATATTAAATTAGTACAAGAAGTTGAAAAAAAACTTATTTATAAATTATAATTATAATTATTTTTACAAATTACAAGAATACATGCGAAAAAATAAAATAGGACTTGGGCAGATCTTGTAAAAATTTATTATCATCATGTTGTAGTTCTTGTGCTGCTACAAAAACTCTACAATTTATGTTTCTTTCAATATATGGATGAATCCAGTATTTTCTACTCTTGCGATGACATCTTCTGTTTCTATAAAACAGATAAACCGCAAATGCTTCTTCGTCACTCGAGTCGATTGACATAACGTCCTTTCCACAAAAAACGAGTAAGCACAAATGATGAATTTCGTCATTTTTCAGTAGCATAATATGCGAGCGTCGAGTGGCGAACTAGTATCCAACAAGTATTCTACTCAAGTATCGTATCCTACAAGTATCGTAACGTGAGAATGGCCTAACTGCCAGCCTGGTGTACCATGCCCAGGACAAACAGACTCGGGTACATCAACTTATCCTTGTTTGACCAAAATGGACACACCACTGGACATTTAATAACGCTTGCATTAATTGGATTATAAGTACTTCTCAGGCCATTCTCACATTACGATACTTGTAGGACACGATACTTGAGTAGACTACTGGTTGGATACTAGTTCGCCACTCGACGCTCGCATATTATGCTACTGAAAAATGACTAAATTCATCACTTATGCTAACTCTTTTTTTGTGGACGGTAGTTACGTCAAGCGATTCCAGTGACGAAGAAGCACTTGCGGTTTTTCTGTTTTATAGAAACCGAAGACGTTATCGCAAGAGTAGAAAATACTGAATTCATCCATTTATTGAAAGAAACATAAATTGTAGACTTTTTGTAGCAGCACAAGAACTACAACATGATGATAATAATTTTTTACAAGATCTGTCCGAGTCCTATTTTATTTTTTCGCATGTATTCTGGTAATTTATAGTTATAAAACAAGATTTTTTTTCAACTTATTGTACAAATTTAATATTAATTTCTTGCTCTGCCGCCATCTTGTCAAGACGCGGAAGAGACGCGACGCCCAAGCGAGTCGCGCGATACTAGTCGCGGACGCGTAGGATACCAGTAGCGTAGTGTGCGAGCCTGCATTCAAATGTATGTGAGATACTTGATTGCGACTAGTCTCCGATACTTGCAGGATACTTGAGTCACCTGTGCGTATCGTAATGGGAGAAGGGCTTCACGCTTATGGTACCTTTTTAAGTAAATGAGTTTACGTAAAAAACAATGCATTGTACGAGTTAGACCTTCTGCCTAAACTCTTTTATACAAGAATCCCTTATGTATAAAATTGCAAAGACGTTCAGGTGACTATAAAATACAGAACATTGAACTAAGTGGTAATAATTTAAAAGAATTCTGTCGAGACTGCACACTTAGAGCGATATGGTACCGAATATCAATTTTGTTTGATAGCAAACGCGATTTCACGTGAAAAGTTCTGATCGCTTTATCTGATGTGGAAGATAGGAGAAGAAATTGTCTTCGATGGAATTCTTTTAGAATATGGTGAACGAATATCGGTAAAATTATATTATACTAGCTTCTGCCCGCGACTTCGTCCGCGTGAAATTTCGGCCCATCCATCGCGTCGCATCCCGTCGCTTGCCCGCGCTATAACTTCGTTATCGCTTAGCGTTCTTTCTGACATAAAAAAGTCAATCTTAAAAGATAGAATTATGCTGTCGCGAACGTTTTTTTTTAGAACTTTTAAAGAGGAAAAATTCCATCATACATGATAATTGTGTAACTTAAACCGTTTATGCAGCGTACGCAACGGAAGCTCTCAAAAAGGAATATTTTTTCCCGTTTATGCAACATTTTTCACTTATGCTCCGCTCCTGTAAGTCGTAGCGTAATATTATATAGCCTATAACCTTTCTCGATAAATGGACTATCCAACACAAAAATATTTTTTCAATTCCAACGAGTAGTTCCTGAGATTAGCACGTTCAAACAAACAAACAAACTCTTCAGCGTTCAAATCAAACATGACTTGAATTTATTCTCAAATGATCTTTTAAAAATTTACGGTGGTGTATGTCCACTTAAGAACCTACAACATGTCCAGAGCTTTGTAGGATTTAAAGCAAAAGTGTGATGATTAAAACAAGAATGTATTGTTCGGTGCCTAAGGCGCCATCTCCACGGGCGAGAGAATCGCGGCGATATTCACGCTGGGCTTTCAAATAATCGCCGCGATGATAACGCCGTGTGGAGATTGATTCATAGAGCTTCTATAGAATTTGATGGCACGGCGAGATTATCGCTGCGATTTTCTCGCCCGTGGAGATGGCGCCTTACAAAATGTAGACAAGTATAAGATGAGATCTACGCTCGTGCTACGCCGTAGCACCGTAGCGCGTAGCACCGACGCGTATCCAAACTGCTACGTGACGAATCAACGTTCTTACATATCTTTCGTATTGGATACCCAAAGTCTCTAATTCAGATAATTTATGTAAACAAAGTAATGTCAAGAAATGTCACTGTCTAATGACAGGACAGTGGTGCAAAACATTATATATATATATATATTTTGTAAATAATCATCTATAAAATTAAAGTGAATTAATTATAAGAACTATGCAAACAAAATACCGTTGCCAAACATTGTTTTGTGTAGAGTGTCGGAGACACGGCCTATGATCGTCATAATCAGCCCTTTTAAGTCCACTGCTAGACGTAGGCCTCACAAAATCGATTTCCACTCGAAACAGTTTACAGCCGTTTTCATCCAAAATGTGGCTAGATATGCTACATACAATATGAATCTATGAATGAGAGTTGTAATATTAGTGTTTTTGAAGATGTGAAAAACTTGAAAATGTTTGGATCTCCTGCATTGTTACCAGTAGGTATCATAAAATATTTTATACCAGAAAATTTCCTTTTTTTAATAACTTTGTTTAAAACCGAAAATTTATAAAAATAATTACGGTATGATTATTTTTTTATTATTATTTCTTAAAATCAATACTAAAAGTAAATGTAACCTTGTTTTTCGTCGTTTTATGTGAATTACCATTACGAAGATATATTTTTTGATATGTTATCCCCTTTGTTTACATAAATTAGCTGAATTTGAGACTTTGGGTATAGTTGTTTTATTCAAATGTGGGTGTACTATGTACACCTCTGCCTAATCCTTCGGGGTACACAGGCGTTATAAAATAATAAAATAAAATAGCTTTTATTAATTCCTTACATTGTTTTTTTAAATATGTTAGTGTGTTATTAATGAAATAAAATTTTAATCTTAACATATTTTGTTAGTATTTTGTGTTAGTATCATCACTTTTTACGTTTCTTCTATGTAAGGACCGCCTGAGGCGGCAAAAGCCTCCTCCAAATGTTTCCAATCGTCGCGTTGTCTGGCTGTTCTTGCCCAAAATTTTCCAGATATTTTCACAATGTCGTCCTCCCACCTTTTGAAAGGTCTGCCTCTCTTTCTTTTCATATTTCTGGGGGTCCAGTTTGTCACAACCTGGTCCCATCTTTGTGGTTCTAGTCTTTGAATGTGGCCTGCCCATCTCCACTTAAGTTTAAGCATCTGCTTAATCACATCCCTCGATCTTGTACTTTTCTTAATCAATGAAGTTTTCACTCGGTCTCTTAGTTTTATGTTATAAAACTACGTTAAAAAAAAAAACACAGGCGTTATGTAATGTTATGTTTTAATAGTTTTCACAATCAAACAGTAGCAATACAGTTGTAAAAATACAAAAGGTAACTAAATACGGAATAACCTTGAAAATGCAAGAAGAAAGTATCATCAGCATAAATAAAAATACCCTATCTTCTCAACTCTTTTTAAAAGTTACGTATTTTCTTGTAAACGGCTACAGAGACATTGTTGCTTTGTGTACACTGTTCAGTGAGACAACATGCCTTTGTACTCGTATGTCCTCGCGAACTTAGTCATTGAGCTATTTGACTTGCTTTGTTTATGTTAATTGGGTATTTGCCGACAACTTGTTAAGACAGAACAACAATACTGATGTATTCTGATATCGTGAAGAGAATGTGAAATCAGTTGTGTTGTAAAATGACTATCATGAGAAGATATTTGCGGCTATGTTACTGGCGTATCTGATCTGTCAAGTCTGTCTTGCATAGGGCATTATCATAAAAATGTTTTATTTAATTTTATTTCAGTTTAGGAGGAGCTCGTGGCTAAGTAATAACTGCCGCACGGGTCGATCCGTCAGGTTAAGCTATGCTTGCCGGGGTTGGTCCGTGGATGGGTGACGATCTTTACATACCGAGACTTCTTCGTGCCTCGGAAAGCACGTTAAGCCGTTGGTCCCGGCTGTCATTCGTGGATCTTTGACAGTCGTTACGGGTCGTCAGAAGCCCAAAAGTCTGACAGCCAGTCTTACCAAGGGGTATCGTGTTACCCAGTTACCGGGTTGTGGAGGTCAGATAGGCAGTCGCTCCATGTAAAATACTGGTATTCAGCTGCATCCGGTTAGACTGGAAGCCGACCCCAACATAGTTGGGAAAAGGCTAGGCAGTTTTTTTTTTATTGTAGTTTCTATTGTCTTTTTCACTTACATAAATAAATCTATCTAAATAAGTAAAATATGTTTTTTAAATGTTTTGTAACTACATTTCCTACTACTATGTTTTAATGCATGCCGTGGCAGCCTTTATTTAATTAAGGCTACACTATAAAATGTAAAAATAATATGGGTATTTTAACATGTATTTTTGGTGTATGCTTTGTTGGTTGTCCTTAAGGGGCCGTGCACGAAATAGACCGATTTTGATCAATTTTGTTCATTGTTTGTGAGAAAGGGAAAAATATTTTAAACAAAATTATTTGTGATTTGAAAAGTCGTGTTCTTTATTTTGCATGTGGCTGAAAGAGATTTTTCAAATAAATTAAGTATTCACTAATATATGCAACAAGTTTTCCGAAAAATGACGCGAGACTGACATTTGATCATCATTCTACAAGAAACTACTTTTGATTTTGAACATTAAAAAATATCATCAACATCATTTTATGGTCTACTTGCATGTGGCGGAACCACTTTTTTCAACTTACATACAAAATTTTGCAGAAAAATAATATTTAAAAAACCTTTTTTTTTTTTGTTTTAAACCCCGTCAGTAATATATTTTTTCCTATTATTTAGCAAATCATATCAAGAAATTTAAAAATCACAAATTAGTCTTCAGCTATCCTTGAAATATAATCAAAATTTTATTTAATGTTTATACAATATCTTCATTAAGTAAATCAACGGCGCAATAAACTATATTTTGGAGAGCACAAAAATGATGAAACTATTAACAGCTGCTGTGACTGACACGAATGCTTTATCACCATGAAAACTGTACTTTTATAGTTACACAGACTTTATGTTTCGATCAAAATCAAAATCAAAATATTTTATTTCACATAAACCTACATGGGCACTTATGAAACGTCAGAAGCTGGTGCACGGTTCGAGTTAGTCGTTTCCTATGGAGAAGAGCCGGCAAGAAACTCCACGGTTACTCTTTTAAAAATAATTGGCTTTACAATATTATTAAATAACAGTGATAATAGGTATGGGAGGACAGTGTAGGCCTTTCAACAATTACCAGGTACTTAAAAAATAGAAAACCGCCAACAAATCTACACTCTACTAGGTCTACAACGTTCTCACATTCACAAAATATAAAATAATCTAAGTATATAAAATATTAATGACATGATTGCAATTACAACTACAGTAACATATCTGAATAAATATCATGTCCACAAAAGCCAAGTTTTCTTACAATTAGATAAGAAATTGACAAAAGAGAGTTTTTTTCGTGCACGGACCCTTAAATAAATAAATAAATCTAGCGCTATTTTCCAAGGGGAGCCTGACCCCTGAGATGCAATGGCCGATGAAGCCAAGTCAACGCCTAACCTATGTTACACGATTTCGAAATGTTTCAATTCTATTCAATTCAATAACAATTCACATTATGTTCGAACATAATCCAGCATGAAACATAAAATGGAGATGTTTGGAAAATGCTTAATCATAGGTATTTAGCGAACAGTTGATCATTTCTAAAAAGTTAGTTTTGATTCAGTATTTGCACGGTGGCCTCAACTAAAAACATTAAAAAGTGTGCCACTTAAAAGCAATCCTTGGCGTACTGGAACGTCAAGGATGCTTTTAAGAGGCAAACTTTGAAAACTTTTTTTTCTCTTTTTTTAATGGCTGATTTTTCAATCGTTAGATAAGTTTTAACTGAGGAATAAATATGGCAGTTTGACAGCTTTTGAATAGATAATATGTCGAAACGCCATTTTTATTCTTCAGATAAAGATATCAGGCCATTAAAAAATCGGCTCTTACAGGTATAATCGTAGGTTGGTGCCTCAACATTTAAATTGAGTCGCTTAACTTCAAACTCGGGTAAATCCACTTTACCCTCTTGGGAGATATAAAAAAAAGTCTAACTGTCTTAATTCCATGAATTAAAAGGTGGTTTTTTATTTATTATGTCAACAATACTGAAGGTAACGATCCTATAAAGCAAATTTAGTATTATAACCATACATTCTTTCAAAAATGTAAAATTAAGATTGGATTTACCTTCATTTGATCTAATGGAATGCAATTTATCTATCTTTGAAAAAACTCAGTGTGGGTTTCATTGCTCGGTGTAACTATTTTAATGGCATTATCCATGGGAACTGTCTATGATTAAAAAGAAACAATAAAAAACGGGTGCGTACGGTGTTAATGTCACAGAGTTGACGTCGACTGACCGCCATGTTGAACAAACGCGGTTAGCTGATTGGCTCTCATGGACTTAACTGCATTTGAATAAAACTGTCTCAATTATCTATCTATCTATCAAGGATCTTACGATACAATTTTAGATACAATTTTATGATTTTAACGGTTTTTTTCTCAAGAACTATGCGGATTTATATCGACGCTTGAAAGGCAATATTGACCAAACGACATACTGGCAACTTTACACTAGATTTTTAATATTTTGGTACCACAACCAAAATATTAAAAATTCTCGAAATTGGATTTACTCGAGTTTGAAGTTAAGCGACACAATTGTCTAACGGGCCTCTGCGAGTTGGCTTCGTACCCTCGTACGCCTGCCAAAGGCCCGGAACCCGAGGGTCACGAGATACATACCTAATCTCACGCCTTCTCCAAGGGGGTAGGTAGAAACTATAGAGCGCCACCTGCTACGCGCCTTACATACATACTCTTTTTGCTTCGTTTACGAAGCAACGCGCACGCCGGTTGCGAGTACTACACACTTGACCTTTTTGAAGAACATCACCAATTAGATCACTATAATTATGTCCTCCTAGGGCGTCCCCTCCCTACCTAAGACCTACCTACCTAAGATTTATTAATAAAAACATATATTTTTCTCTTTTAATTCATTAAAGTTAAATACTTTAAAAAAATACATAAAAATCAAATTAGGTACATATTAAAACTATAACTCAAAAAAAATTTTATTAAAGCTAACAAAGACATTTATACTTTTTAGTATCAACCTGTACCAATTCAAAAACATTCCTCCACCACTTCTGTTTTAAGGATGGACCGGACGGTCAGATTGGTCACCGATGTTCGCTCGTTAGTAATAGATAACTGTTATTATTTCGCTTACACCCTCGTTATATTTTTGTTACCTGTTTTGTTGAGCAAGTACCTTCTTATGTTATTTAAATTATGTAGTCGATGTTTTTGGTGCCCGGTGATACTTTAATGAGTTTATGTTGGCACTTACTTAAATGTATGTGTTACTTTGAAAAGTATTACATAAATTACTTTAATTATTGTGAATGTGAGCACTATGTGGGTCATTTGTTTTCTTTAAGATTATCTCTTTTTCCTCTTTCTCAAGTAGTTTTAATGATGGTCTGGTTTTTTGAGTACTTTATGCGGCCTACCCAAATGTCCTTTCTTTGGTATTGTTCGTCGAGTCGTTGAGCTCCTTAAATCCTGAGTTGAGCTACACGTTTACTGACAAATGCTTGCACTGACTGGACAGGTCCACTCAAAATTGTGTGGTTCTTTCCTCAAAAGACCATTTCAGACACGGATCTACATGGTCCTCACATGATCTGACCAAGATTATGTCTGGACTTTAAAAGAGACTTTGACCCCTGAGTTTGTTTCGCCATTTCTTCTCAGGGCTAGTCAGATAGGAAATGTCGACTTCCCCAAACTTGTTTTTATATTTTTTATATGATGTGTAAAAGTGATTCCGATATCCTATTTACAGAATAAACGATTTAATTTCATTTATGTAAACTACTAAATGAATAAATAAATAAATAAAAAATAAATAATATTCTGTCTTGTGTGAAGAACATCACCAATTGGTGACTTTTTTAGGGTTCCATACCTCAAAAGGAAAAAATAAACCCTTATAGGATCACTCGTGTGACTGTCTGTCTGTCTGTTCGTCTGTCACAGCCAATTAGCTCCGAATGTAATGGACCGATTAAGTTGAAATTTGGTATGATTTAAAAAACAAAAAATACTCGTAGTTCTATACTTACATTACAGGAAAATCTATAAGAAGTCTATGGTCTTAAAATAACATGGTAAACTCGATATTGTGCGTACAAACTTACATTTGCAGTTGAAATGTGTGGGAGACTATGTTTACGAACTACAATGTTAAGTTAGTTCTTAGGATAAATTCTTCCCAAGTACGGAACCCTTCATTGTGCGTGGTCCGACACTCACTTGGCCGGTTTTTTACAGTGATCTAATTAGGTCACTATTATGTTCTCATAGGACATCCGCTCCCAGCATTTCCACTCACATCTGCCTTGTACATAAATCTCTTGTTTCTTTTAGTCAATTTTTATTCATCCTCTTAACATGACCAAACCATCTTAGCATACTCTTCGAGATATATCAAAAATTATAAAAATAATATTTATTTATTTTCGTAAAACATCATCATCATCATCATTTCAGCCGAAAAATGTCCACTGTTGGATATAGGCCTCCCCCAAATGGGGGTTTGCCATAATCGCCACGCTTGACAAGCGGGTTGGCGATCGCAGTATGGTGTTAAAATTGCATAGAGAACGCTGCTGCCCATTCTCTAGTAAGTCCCTTAGTCGCCTTTTACGACACCCACGGGAGGAAATGGGGTGGTGCTATTCTTTTCGTGCGGCGCCACACGGCACAAAAAACATGATCAAAATGATTTATAATTTACCTACCATGGCCTACAATAATAGGCTAGCTCAAACCATAATAACTAACTAATATTTAATACATAGGTACCTGTGTACCAGGTATGGCAATTATCACTAATTAATCACGCGCCATACCCGGAATATTCAATTAATACGTCCTGAAACCAGGTGAGAATGGCTTAATTTAGTGTTAAGGTTATTAGTAGTGGCCTAATGTTGTAGGGGCCAGATTATTAGGTGAATAGTGATCATTAAGGAGAATCGACATAGCCCGAAGAATTGTCAAACTTAAGGCTGCAAGAAATTCACTCGCGGCGAATTAATTGCGTATTAAATGACATGAAATATTATTATTGCACATAAATAAACATAATATAAGTAATAGCTTGTTTATATTTTTTATTTTGAGCTCATCTAGGTGAGGTTAATCCACACTGAAATAAATATTTAGCCTAACTACTTCGGCTATTTCAAGAATAATCAAAGTTTGACAAGACTATAAAAAAGTTAACTTGATTTAATAAAAGTGATTTGTCTATAAAATACAAAACAGCCTTTTAGTTTTGGTTACATGTTGCATAAAGTTATGTGGTCACTTTTTTGTGTTACATGTTGACGAAAGTTTGGTTATGTATAAGTAAACATTTTTTTTTTTCAGTACAGCATAAAACACAGCTCTTTCTGCCCAACATTTCGAGTTATGTTTGTGTGCTTACTTCATGGCTATAAAGAATTAATTTACAAAATCCGTTCAGTGCATAATTAGCTAAACATTCTCGTCTTCAAAATGTGCTGATTAGTTTTTTCTAATTATCTTTCATTTTCTTAATTCGGAGGTGACAATAACATCAAAATGCTATATAATGTATTTAACTCTTAGTAAACGGTTTATTTCATAATAACAGTGCATCATATGTATGTAATAATTAGATTATTTTAATGCCAAGGCTTCAATAAAGCAAATACAAAAAAATATATATCTAAATCACCTTACTCTAACAATAATAATAATCTCAAAACACCTAAAAAGACGTTCGGTGGCAGCCTTAAGTGGCAGTAGGCAGGGCACATTGCTCGCAGAACAGACGGCCGATGGGGCCTAAAGGTCTAAATTGGCGACCGCGTACCGGAAGACGTAGCGTTGGAAGGTCACCCACAGTGGATCCCACGGTAACGTACTACCGGGATTAAAAGTACCCTATGTGCTATTCCAGGTTTTAAACTATCTGTGTGCCAAATTTCATCCAAATCCGATAAGCCGTATTTGCACCAATTCAGAACATATATCCGGACAAACAGACAAACGGACTAAAATTCTAAAAACTATATTTTCAGCATAAGACTCGTTCCGACACATCATAGCAATAACTAAATTTATTGAAAAAAAATAAAAAAACAATGTACAGTTTTGACTTCGTTACTATATTTTAATACCAAAAAGGCCCAAGGGCTGCCTTTACCTTGGCCAGAGGCTAAGCATTGCCATACAACGTGGCAATGCCCGCACACATATTTACCCTCACTCCCACACTCACATCCACTTCCACGCACACACAACTCCCAAACACACCCTCACCCTCACTCACACACACAACACAACACACAATCACAATCATACTTAAATAATTCCATAATAGTGTTACTTACTTACCACAATTTTTTTTCCCTTGCATGGTTTATGGTAAGTCATAAAAGCTTTCAAATTATTATTTAGTTTAATTATATTTTAGTAGAAAAAAAACTGTTTAACTTACCGTTTATTTTGTTCTTAGAATGCTCCTTTATCTTGTTAAATTGAATAACGGGAATTTAAATATTTTAATTGTAAAACTAATATTAAGCTTTTTGGCTCTAATGTATAATTAATATTATGTGAATGCAACTGAGGGTGGACGCTGATACCTATATTACAAGATATTAAGTTATCTCCGCTTAGGTATTAGTTGCAACTCTTACATGTAAAATAATGTAACTACCTTTCGGCCGTTCCGTTTCGTGTGGCGCCGGACGTAAAGAATGGCACCATCCCATTTCCTCCCATGGGTGTCGTAAAAGGCGACTAAGGGACTTATTAGAGAATGGGCAGCAACGTTCTCTATGCATTTTTAACACCATACTGCGATCGCCAACCCGCCTGCCAAGCGTGGCGATTATGGCAAAACCCCCCGATTGGGGGAGGCCTATGTCCAGCAGTGGACGTCTAACGGCTGTAATGATGATGATGACCTTTCGGCCTATTTTATTGTAAACCTGTTTCTTTATGTTAATTTTGAAGGTGCAAAATATTTTTTTTTATTTATTTATTTAATGCTAGTCTCTAAAGTACATTACCAATTGACAGCGATGCTGAGGAATTTTTGGCACCTTATTTTAGTTTGTTAATGGTTTTAATTATATTAGTTAATTATATTTTAATTTTAAGAATTTGTTATTTAATATAAATGTATTAAATAAATTTTAAACAACTTATTTTATTATAATAATATGTATAGATAACCTATTTCCATGCCCCATTGTTATAACTTCAGAATTAGTTACCTCGTTAAATCTTAGTTAGGTTCAATTATACTCCTATTATGGTTAGTTCTAGACAAGTTAGTTCGAACCAGGAGCACAGTTTGATCAACTTGTTTGAAACTGGCGTTATAGTGCTTGTTCATTTGATATGATGATAAATCTGATGGTTAATAAAGCAATCATTATGGCATCTGATATTTTCATATTCAAAAAATCTGTTAATATGAAAAAAAAAATGTTTTTTCAATCAGTATTTCAGGAGTTTTCATAGGGTTTATTAAAAGAGCCTCCACATTCAGCATCGCTATTAACCAAGTCTATTCGCTAATCTTTTATTTTTTTATGGTTCAATACCAAAAGGGAGCCAGCGGGACCTCCTTTCTTGTGGGGGAACCCCTTTAATTTTTAAGTTTATATAATATCTATATTTTTGTTGATATAGCGGCTATAGTAACACACAATGCAAAAATTTCAAGTGTCTACCTATTACGGTTCAAAAGACATAGCCCTGTGACAGACGCACTGAAGAAAATGTTTACTTATACATAACCAAACTTTCGTCAACATGTAACACAAAAAGTGCAACATAACTTTATGCAACATGTAACCAAAACCTGTGCTGGCTGTTGTGTATCACTTTTATTAAATCAAGTTAACTTTTATAAAGTCTTGTCAAACTTTGATTATTCCTGAAAAAGCCAAAGTTGTTATGTTATTGATGATGTGAATATTTTTTTCAGTGCGGATGGATGGACAGCGGAGCCTTAGTAATAGGGTCCCGTTTGCACCCTATGGGTACGAAACCCAAAAAAAGGACCTCTTAAGGTGGTTTTACACCGGCGAAGCGAGGCGTGGATGGGATGGGCGAGAATTTAAATCACGCTAACCTTTTTACAGCGAAAGAGTTCCATTGCTATACCGCGCTGTCTAGCGATGGGCAGCGCTGCCTCGTGCCGCCTCGTGATGTCACGCGCCGCCCGGCCAGCCATGTCTCGCGCGCCTACTCGTTTTGTGTAGAAAGAGCCAGTGTTATTCCGTTCGTATTGTAATGAAACAACAGTTTCTATGGTACCTTAAATATTTACCATTATTACCATCTATAAGTAAGATAAATGGACGGGTGGACACCGTAGAGTTGCGTACATACTTTAAGTGAACAACAATGTGAGCCGTGTACTTTTACTTATTTTGAGCTTTGTATTTATATATTCTTTGTATAAATAAAACTAAGGAAAACATGTAAGTAGCAGCTGGATAGTATATTATGCAGCGATGTCTCGCGATGGTCGGACCGAGCCGATCGCAATGGTCGGGGGCGCGTGCCAGCGCAAGACATCGCGAGTCAGCACTTAACGGAGAGAGACCGTGCGGGTCCTCGATGGCCCATGCAAGATTTGTATATCCGTTTTACAAAGTAAACAAATACTTTATTCTTACAACAAGTTTAATATTGTATTTACAAATATTTCAATTCTCCCTACGCACATCCTCGCGCTTCTAGACCTTTTACACCAAACATGGGCAGGGCGTGGATATAAATTCTGCCATACAAATTTCAATTCTCGCCCATCCCATCCACGCCTCGCCTCGTCCGCCGGTGTAAAACCACCTTAACTCCTCACCCCAGCTAGGCCGTCTTATCACGGTATTTGTCTAGCAAACTGATCCTTACGTGCACGTCTATCAATATTTAATTATCGGCCGTAATCTAATAGAGCATACGTGAGGCGTTCATCCAATATTGATTGTAAAGCTTAGTTTACAGTACGACCAATAAATCACGGCAAGTCTGATATTTGCGCAGAAAGCTGCGCAATATTTTTTTCACTCCTCTTGCTCAAAAAGACCGTCATTGTGTCGTACCAGAGCGAAGCAAAAATAGCATTTCTTCCACTAGGGAAAGTTTTTTTTTATTTAATTTTTATCTGTTAAATTACAATGAACCTACTAAAACGAAAAAGTATTTAGTCATAAGTAGAATAATCATGATTTATTCATGATTATTTTACTTATGACTAAAGACTTTTTTGACTCGACTGTTTCATAAAAAAGAACAACATTTTTTTTTTTTTAATGGAACTAAAATCGGCAAGCTCTTTGGTAGAATGCATGCAATGCGTTGCGGCTACAGAAGAAATAAAAAAAAAGACGGTAGTCTCCGGTCGTGTTGGATTGCCATCCCATATCGCATAGGGCTATAGAAGTGAGGGAAGAATGAGTGCATCTATGTCTGCGCACACAATGGTGGTGCAGTGCACCATTGTGTGCGCAGACACAGATGCCGAGATGACGGCTCATAGAGAAGTATGGGACAAGAAGACATACTACACCGACCTCAAATAAATTGAAATAAAGGCAGTAGAATGATGATACCACCATTTTTTCTCGAATAAAGTCAACAAACACGTTCACACAAACAAAACCCAATAACAACACAACATGATGAACGTAAACGCATTACTCGAGTCACTCATCACTAGAGACGTGACTCGAAAACGTGCCCGATCATTCCCGAGCGTACCCGATCATTCCCGAGCGTGGCCGTAATGACAATAGGACTATTGTCACTGTGGGTGCCAGTCTCAGAGGTTATCGGGACACACACGGTTGGAATTTGTTATTAGCATACCTATGGATTTGGGGATGAATTTGAATATAAATTGCATCTGGTTGGGGCTGGTAATATCACGGGTAATATACATAGTATGGCAGGACAAAAGACTTCTCGTTATCGCCTTATATAATGCTATAGTTAGAAGTCAATTAGAATGTAACGCAGTCATTTGGTGGAAAGAGTACAAAAAAAGTTTGTGAGGTACTTGTACTGGCGCTTGTATGGTGTATACCCATTTTATCCGCTTATGTTGTACCCAACTTTATTTATTTTGGGTATGGTTGAATATAACGAACTGACGGTCAGGAGGGATCTCGCACTCATCTCGTACATATTCAAGTTACTTAGAGGGAAGGTACATAATGCGGACTTTTTAGTGCACATAGGTTTGTGTATTCCGGACAGGTACGTGTGGTGACGACGACGGCCATGGCTGCTGGCGGAGCCGTGCGCACGTACCAATCTTTTAAGTGAGGCGCCACTGACGCGTTCACTCCGCACTCTTAACCTTATAGCTAGTGATTCGAACCTATTTTGTTGTTTTCTGAGGGAGATTTTTTTTTTTAAAAATTGCGGAGTTATTTTCACAATAAATAGTGTAGTCATCTCAATCATCTCTTCTCCTTGAATTTGGATATATATATATATATATATCCAAATTACATATATATATATATACAATAAATATATAATATATATATATATATATATATATTACATATATTTATATATATATACATATAATATGTAGGTATAGCTTTTGCCCGCGGCTCCGCCCGCGTGGATGTCGGTTATCGCGTAAAATGGTAGCCTATGTCCTTCTCCATATCCCAGGCTATATTTCTGCCAAATTTAAAGACGATCGGTTCAGCGGTTTATGCGTGAAAATGTAATATACAGACAGAGTTCTTTTCGAATTTATAATATTAGTATAGATAGTAATTTGTATGTATGTCTATTATAAGTTTATAACATATTTATGTACTTGTATTTGAACTTTATGGCCTAAAGCAACATATAAAAATATAAGATTTCGTCAGTATGTTACAAAATATTCAAAAACTTTTAAAAATGTGTACAAAATAGATAAAACTGGTATTAAAAAAGTATTCTTTCTACAGCTTGTCTTAGTTTCTTTTTGATATTCCATTCGTTCCTGGTCCTGGATCCTGTGTTCTCTAGGGAACACATCAAAACCTATTATCACATCCTAATCCTAACTAATATTATAAATGCGGAAGTAAGTTTGTTTATTTTGTTTGTTAGCTTTTCACGCCTTAACCACTGAACCTATCATCCTGAAATTAGTACTGTTCCCGAGGAAAACAACAATAACGTTCTTATGATAAATAGACGAATCATGATTCAATTATATTAGAAGGACATAAGCTACATTTCATCCTAAATCGCAGACGAAGACGCGGACAACAGCTAGTATTATCATAATTATCATACATATGTAGGAGACTAATTGTATCCGGTACGCCAGCGCCATCTAGTCACGTTCAATGGAGTTATTGGAGTTCGCGCCAACGATTCTTGACTAATCGGGACGCAAGTGCTGCCTAGCGGCGCATGACGGAGTCTACAACATAACGGTCGACTGGCGACAAGTGTCTGCCGCACAGTGGACAAGTGAAGTTCATCGGTGGCGGTCAAGCAGTGAAGCCGTCGAGAAACTGTTGCGCGTTCGGTATAGTTGTGTCGTGTTCCAACATTAGTTACTTTGCATACCCATTACTGTATAGAATCAAGTTCTTCTAACTGAACAGACAGATGTGCTGCTGGGGAGTTTGTTCCGCTACTTCTTCTTCCCAGCTAAAGCACTAGGAAGTGGTGAAGGGATGGGCGTTTTGGGGGAGTCTTATGTAATCTTTATAGTTCTATCTCAAGTTGAGTAAATGACTTTTGAGTTTAATTCGGTTTTTCTATTGCGCAATAACCAACACTACCCACAGTACGCCCACAGTAGTTAAAATATGGCTGATGATAACGAGAGAAACCTTCCGTTCTCCGACACATACTAAATTCTCTTCGGCAACACATCTCCATTGTAAACGTGACCTAATCCTGCCAATCATAACTATTGGAATACCTCTCCAATAAATGAAATTATGTGAAGCTGACGCCCCCACAGTGGCACCCCCGTGAAACTGCGAATATTAAGCACAAATTTATGTAAGATCTGTGAATACTGACAACTAGATAAGTAACTAATTAACTATGACGTTGAAGAGCTGCTGCAAGAGGTTTACAACCATTAATCCGCTTCAGTAGCTTAATAAAGCGCGTTTAGAATGCGTTCGACTAATTATAACAAATTGATGATCACACATATACCCACTATTAACTAGCTGCTACCCGCGGCTCCACCCACGTGGTCTTTTTTCTAAAATAAAAGTAGCTTAAATTACTCCTTATAATATCAGCTATCTTCCAGTGAAAGTCCCGTCAAAATCGGTTCAGCCGTTTCGGAGATTAACCGGAAAAGACAAACAGAATACTTTTTGTTTTAAGTACCGCATATACTCAAAGTCAAATAATTTATTTCAAATAGGCACATAAAAGGCACTTTTGAACGTCAAAAATTACAAAAATAATTAATTGATTCTAGTTGCCCCTTCCAAAAGGTGTTACGTATGGAAAAGAATGGGCAAGAAACTCCATACTTACTCGTTTAAAATGTTAACAATATTTTGTATATTATACATTAAATATTAATTAGAAGACGATGCACTTACCTAGTATAAAATTACTATACCACAATAGGTAAAAATTATGAAAAGTGAAGTAATGACAGACAAATTAACTATGCGATAGATATGCAAACAAAAGACATATAACATATACAAACATACATGGTGCTCACATATTTACAAACATTGTAAAAGTAAATGATTTCCTCAATATTTTAACATTTAATACTTTCATATTCATTTAATTTGAGTAAAAAGCTGATATTTTGACATTACAAACAAACACTTCAGTTTTATTTATTTGCATAGATTACTATGTATTTACATAAGGTTCAAGTATACATGAATAAAGTTATAATACCGCAGTCAGTGCAACCAGTCTCAGGAGACCAGCAGCGAAACGATGGTTCCGTCTCACAAAGGAAGCGTTCTGGTAATAAGCTACTTCAGTAAAATATACGTTTTAGAATAAATTTAAATGTGGTGAATTTCCCTAGGAACTTGGGGTACTTGGTATTTTTATGGGTTTCGTTTCATATTTCGCATTTTTAAGATTAAGTATACGATCCGATGATCGTCAAAGAAACTATATCTATACCCAATTTTTCTTCATCATAAGCATAACGAAGATGTTATAGGGCAATCAATACAACTATACCCAAAGTCTCAAGTTCAGATAATTTATGTAAACAAAGGGGATAACATATCAAAAAAATATCTTCGTAATGATTATTCACTTAAATGGAGAAAAAAAAAGGTTCCGTTTTCTTTTAAGTACTGATTTTAAGAAATAATAATTAAAAAATAATAATACCGTAATAATTTTTATACATTTTCGGTTTAAAACAAAGTTATTATTATAAGGAGATTCTCTGGTATAAAATATTTTATGATACTGGTAACAATGCAGGAGATTCAAACATTTTGAATTTTTTCACATCTTCAACAACACTAATATTACAATTCTCATTCATAGATTGATTTTGTAAGTAGCTTATCTAGCCACATTTTGGATGAAAACGGCTGTCAACTGTTTCGAAAGGAAATCGATTTTGGGAGGTTTACGTCTAGCAGTGGACTTAAAAGGGCTGATTATTACGATCATAGGCTGTGTCTCCGACACACTACACAAAACATTGTTTGGCAACGGTATTGTGTTTGCATAGTTCTTATAATTAATTCACTTTAATTTAATAGATGACTATTTACAAAAAAATATATGATAAAATGTTTTGAACCACTGTCCTGTCATTTTGACAGTGACATTTCTTGACATTACTTTGTTTACATTAATTATCTGAATTAGAGACTTTGGGTATAGGCACATTGCGATCTGTCTTAAAAGACAACTAATAAACACAAATACAAATATTCGACGGCAGTGGTTAAGCGATGGACTGCTGCGCTGCGTATCGCGGGTTCGATTCCCGCACGGAACAAATATTTGTATGGCCTACAAGTAGTTGTTCCGTGTCTGGCTGTTTATGTATGTGAGTTTAAATGTCTGTAAACGCACCCACAATACACGGGAAATTCCTAGTGTGGGGCAAATTTTCTATTAAAAAAAATATATATATATATATATTATCAGACGATAAAAAAGCCAAGGAACCGGCAAAGGATCGAGACGCATTATCACAATAACGCATCCGATATTATCGACCGATAATTACGCACCTGTGGGGGAGAGCCTTTAACCATAGTTTTTCACGGCAAGAATAACGTGTGTGTGCAAAGGGTCTGAAGCAGTTCAAATCGATTGCATAATACGGTTACAATTTAAAAGTAGCAAGTAATGAAGTACTTTTAAAATCTTTTGCCCTAAAATTATTATTACACATTTACACTAAGTAGGTCTACCTAGTGTAAATGTGTAATCATAATTTTAGGGCAAAAGATTTTAAAATATTTTGGCCTAAAATTATGATTACACATTTACACTAGGTAGGTCTACCTAGTGTAAATGTGTAATCATTATTTTTGCTACTTTTATATTGTAACCACAACCATAACCACAAATCTATAACCACAAATCTTATAAAATAGACAAACATAACTTATAAATAATAGTAATAATAATAAATTTATTTAATCAAGTAACAAGGACTCATTGTGTTAGTAAACTTACGAACGATGTTAGCAATTTAAATTTATTTCATCCCATGGGAGATGGCACTGCAGTGATTGGTATATATGCAATCGAGCCTGCTAGCGATCGATTTCAGGATATTGTTGGAGCTGGCCCGTACTCTGCGCACCAGGGATGCACACCTCATTCGCATCATTGCGTAAAAGCAATTTATATGTGCGTCCGCGAACATTCTCGATGCACTACAAAAACGGGCCAGCCCTACCAATACCCTGAAAGCGTTATTGTATTGACTTATGAATCATCAACTTGAACTTAACTAATACAAAATACCTACTAATATTTGGAAAAATACATTTAATTTTCTAAGCCAGCGTAGAAACATAAACATACTCAGCATAGTTATTTTACTTTACTAGCAACAAAACTAAAAACTAAAACACATAAATCGTTTCTCCTGGCATCCAGCCGAAACACATTCGACGTTTTAAGACCTTTTACGTCCCCTGTCATACGACTGAACGTAAACATAGGCGGGCATAAAAGTAGGTCCCGGCATTGGTACTTATGGAGGTTCTACTTTTTGTGTCCTGAATGTAAGTAGAATAGAATAATAAATCCAAATGTGTAACTGTAATTATAGGGAAACCGAAACAAAGAAAATCCTACAGATTTTTATTTATGGATAATATTTACCTACATAGTGGATAACATTTAGTCTTAAATCTTAAAATATTAAAAATAATAATATGTACAAGTATATAAACAAGGGAGAGGAAAGAATCATACGTCACCAAAAAATTCTTCTGCATCGCTGTCAACAGGAAAATTGCCCAAAAGGCTGGCAGTATTGCCACGTTGTATGGCAATTCTTTGGCCAAGAAATAGGCCAGCTCTCTGGTCACGTGAAGAGTCGACCAATCACTTGGAGAGGTCTCTAAAAACTATGTGGGCATTCGGAACTTATAGTCCTAGTTTTTCAACCCCAAACGAATCGAACATATAAGTTCCAATACGATTGAGTATTTGCGCTGTTTGTGGTTTTCCGCACCTGCAGCAGCCGCCCCAGCACAGCCCGCCATGCTAGGAAGATGGGATGGCGCAAGGGTGTCGACACAATTCATGTTGCATCCCACACCAAAGGGCGCCCTAACTTCGATGGCATTATGTTCATTCCGTCCGGCAGCTGGCACCGCGGCGGTGACAAGAGCACGACGGATGATGTCATTGGTGCTGGCGTGCCGTGTTATCCGGCCTGCGCTCCTACTGCAGGATAGGCCATGATGTCCGAGGCAGTCGACACCTTCACGCAAGGAAGCATGAAGAGGTATTTATGATCCTTACCTCTATCCGACCCAATTTCTACTGGGAAGTCTCGGATGTAACTCGTTAGAGGTAAGGCGAGCAAAAGACCAGCTCAGCCTGTAAGATGCTCCGTGGCATTATTAACGCGCCTGATCTGCATGCTGTGCTGGCACGCTTCTTTGTCCCAGACTATTAGGTACTGCCGCGGCAGAAAGCACAGTTGCGCGTGTTAAGTCCCCAGTACCACGCACTCTGGCCGCACTTAATGATCTCTTGGATTTTAATCCAACAAACGATCTGTTTGCGTTGACGTATGACGTTAATCAGTGGGTTACTGCAATCGTTATTTTTTAACGAACGTTAAGGGCATAATTTTGTGAAACAATGCTTTTTTTTTGGTTTACTACCTAACTATTGAGTTAGTGCCATTTATGACGTACTTTTATACGCGTGCGTCAAGAGGACATTTTTTTTTTTTCGTCGCCTTTATGGGACGGTCATGGGAAACCGGCTCAGCCTTTACATCCACAACCCTCCCGGCGCATGCCCGCCTAGCTGGCGGGCCCCGCATGCCCCACCGGCTGGGGGGGAATACGGGAATGGCCGGGAAAACCTGGCCATTCCCGTCCGACACTGGTGGAGGCCTGTGCAATACAGGCAAGGGTGCCCCCGCACCCGTTGCCTGCTGGAATCCACGTGGGACCCCGCGCCAAACGACCCTGCGTCCAGGCGCCCCTGGTCCCCCCGCGACGGGTCAGGTCAGTGGCCCCGGCGCCTACCACTTTTCGGCCGCAGAGGATAGGGAGAGCGGCCAACGCAATACCGATGATAACAACCCACCCTAAGTCCTTTAACTTCTTAATCCATTCCACCAAGTTACTGAAAATTGAACAACAAAAACAGTAAAAATATCCATAGCAACAGTCGTCATACAAAAAAATGTAATCGGCTTTTTTCCTACAAGCTTAATATAAAGTGCTGAAATTAAATAAATCTTATTACACAAATAATGTTATAGCCTACAGAATATCAGTATATTTTCAGCGTAAATGAGAGAGCTTACTGAAATGTTTATCTACATTACTTTATTATGCAAAAGTAAGCCGTTATACGGGCGATCTAGCTTAAGAAACGTATAACTGAAATTGTTTTGGATAAAAAGTAAACCGAAACCTTTAAAAACCCTGCGTTCCTGCATTTCCTCCTAGGTTTCTGGACTATACTTTTTTCTGGAAACGTTAACTAAATCTTAGAATAAAGGTACTCTCTTTACTGGTCCTTTGATATCATCATTTCAGCCGAAAGACGTCCACTGCTGGACATAGCCCCCCCCAAGCACCGCCACCTCGACCAGTTCCGTGCCTCCCGCATCCAGCGGATTCCTGCGGCTTTCAAAAGGTCATCGAAAATCAAAATCAAAATCAAAATATTTTATTTCACATAAACCTACATGGGCACTTATGAAACGTCAGAAGCTAGGTGCACGGTTCCAATTAGTCGTTTCCTATGGAGAAGAGCCGGCAAGAAACTCCACGGTTACACTTTTAAAAATAATTGGCTTTACAATATAATTTAATAACATTGATAATAGGTATGGGAGGACAGTGTAGGCCTTCCAACAATTACCAGGTACTTAACAAAATAGAAAAGTGCCAACAAATCTATACTCTACTAGGCCTGCAACGTTCTCACATTCACAATAACCTATATAACACAATAATCTATATAAAAGAGATGTATGTATATATATTAAAATTAAAACCTATTTAAACCAAATGACATAACTGCAATTACAACTACAGTAACAAATCTGAATAAATATCATGTCCACAAAAGCCACTAATAAAGAATTGGAATTCGATTTGTAGGTAAATAAAGTCTAATAATGAAAAAATTATGTCAAGGAAGTATGTAAAAAAAAAAAACATCAGTCCACCTTGTGGGAGGCCTTGCTACGCTTCGTCTTCCGGTGCGCCGTCGCCACTCCAGAACCTTTCAGCAACGGCCTTCTGTTCTGCGAGCAATGTGCCCTGCCCATTGCCGCTTAAGTTTGGCAATTTTTCGAGCTATGTCGGTCACCTTGGTTCTCGTGCGGTTAGTCTTCCTTCTCCTTTGATATAAACAAAGAAAACTAAAGAGCCATGAAAATAAATATGGCTATATCAACATATTGAGACCATTTGCCAAACGAGCTGAGTAGGGCAAAAATTGAAAGGTAATATCAGCAAGAACACCGAAGAACTGATATGACTAGCTATATAAAAGTTCGTTTTCATGCATGCTGGTATGGTTTGGTTTTATCTATTTCAAAACAAGTGTCAATCTGTCTTTCAGTTACAATCTCATTAATTTAAACGTTTCATGTCACACCAGTTACTCAATACTTTTATTGAATTCCACATGTAGGTAGGTATTCTTTGGTTGTAAACTTATAATTAGATCATTATGGACCCTGTCGGGCACAGCAAAATAAGTGAGTTAGGAGAGAGGAAGCATTAAAGCATTGAGTTAAGCTTAGCAGTACTACTATAATATAATAATGATATAGGTATTCTCTGAGATAAGCTTTAGTATAACAGTGTCCATTGAGAGATGTAATAATAATTCATAAATCAATTAAAACTTAAAGTCTTGATTACTTACTTAGTCTTTATTCTTTCTTGTCTTTACACGTTCGACGCCCCGGAATAAAATGATAAATTTACATGCAGGCCGTGGGGGACAATGGTGTCCGACAGTCACAGTTATGTTTAAACGTCTTTTGTGAGCCGTCGGTCAACAATACAAGGCAATATTGTACGCAGAATGACCCGCGCGGCTTCAACGGAAGAAAGTTCAAATAATAATAAAAAATAAATTTAAAAAATCATACGCAGAAGGACATGGGCGACATGAGTTATCTTCACATTTATAAAGATTTCCGCGGTTACGTCAATGTTTTGTAAGTTAAACATGCATATTTAATAATATTATTAATAAAACAAAAGTCGATTTTTTGTCAATTTCAAATTTTTGTGTGGCATATAGGGAAAGTTAAGTGTCGCCCAGTATTGTCCGACATGGCGTTGAACGTGTTAAGTAAAAGTTATATTTACCAACCAGTCTTACGAAGGAGTATTATGTTACCCAGTAACTGGATTGTGAAGATCAGATATGTAGGTAGTCGTTCCCTGTAAAATACCAGTATTCAAATGCATTCGGTTAGATTGGATGTCACGCCGACCCCAATGCGTAGTTGGGAAAAAGCAAGGTAGAGTGACCTTGAGTGGTTAGCTTGCGTGTTGAGCTTGAGCTCACGCAACGCGTCGTACGGTCAGCTGCAGAGAAATCTCACCCCCTAGCAATGTATTTATTCATTGCTAGAGGGTGAGATTTCTCTGCCGCTGACTGCACGTCCAGCCAGTATAGGACTCGCCCATCCAGAAGCCAAATAAAACGTATTATTAAATTATTACACATAAAACAAAAGGTGTTTTAATAAAACTCGTATGTTTTTCACTACAATGTTAAGTTTGTTCTTGGGATAAATAATTGACCCAATTACGGAACCCTTCAGACGCAGATATATGCCGGTGACCTTGAGTGGTTAGCTTGCGTGTTCTGTACTGAGCTCACGCGTCGAACGTCTAGCCAGTAATAGGACTCACCCATCCAAGAGCGCTGTTCCAAATAAGTTTATTAATTTATTGTATAAACATTATTATTAATAGGTATATTATTAATTTATTATGCATAAAACAAAAGGTATTTAAACGATACACGTTAACTAAAAGATCAGTAATTAAATTATCTTTAAAAAGGTGAAGGTTGCAGAAAAATACGCTTGATAGATTTTGCGTGATTCTCAGTTTTTTATCCGCGTTAGACATCAATTTACAAATTAATTTCACTTTGTAATATAGACATAATCTAAAATATTTACATATAAAGTTATTACGAAAATGCTCTAATTTACCATATATTTTTCTCAAATCATTAACACTACTCGTCGCCTTAAGATCAAAATTTACCTAAACTTTCAACAACAATTTAAAAATAACGTCACAGCTTGAAAACTTAATTCAAATCAACATTCCGTTCCGAAAATTCAACAAAAGCTTTTTCATTAAAATACCCGGGAACATCTTGTAGGGGTATGAAAAGTATAAGAACCGCAGTTGAGCCGTTAAGATAAAAGTTTACTCGATTTATGAGACATTGGGTGGGTCAAAAGATCCACAAGAAAGGTTTAGGCGGGAGAAGACGTGATAAAAGCAGCTGTTTGCAGTTTTGTAGTGGTGGGTCGTTGTAGAAATTTTGACGGACGAAACGCAACCGTTTTCCCCACAACGAAAACGGTTGCAAAAAACGGACGTCGTTGCAACTGGTTTGAAGCAGGGCTTGTTAAAGTTACCAAATAACAAAATAATAACCGTTACGTAACGTTAAATTTCAATGTTATACCTATTAACGTTACAAATATTTAACGTTACTTGATAACATTATCAGTAATATAACGTTAATTAACATTAACAAAAATACGATAACTAACGTTAATTTAGCTACGTTGCCGTTCTGTGGGTAAGAATCAGGCAGATTCGTGCAACGTTTTGATCGACATGGCATCAGAGAGGCGCGAGGGCGGGCTCCCGCCGCGCCGCACGCCTCAGGCCCCACTACTTACATCTCACCCGTTTAAAAGACCGATAAAATTATAGTCGCATAAATAACGTTACATCGATTACCGTTATTTTAATAATAACGTTCTCTTTCAATACAAGGTAACGTTATAAAAATTTACCGGTATTTAAAGCCCTGGTTTGAAGACGGTCGTCGTTGTCGTCGTCGGACGGACGTCTTCAAACCTGGGGGCCAAGTCTACTAACGTACAAACGTTGCAATGGTCTCTTCATTGTGAGTTTTTGACAGATTTGCCATACAAACACTGTCAAATACTCACAATGGCAAGACCATTGCAACGTTTGTAAATTAGTAGACTTAGGCCCCAGTTGCAGCGACGACCGTTTTACGACGAAACTTATCCAACGTGGGACAGAATTTTCGTCGAGTGAACTACCAACGGGTTTGATCGTCGCATCACGAACGACAGCATTGACAACTGCTAGGTAATACATTATCGACTGTATTTCGTTGCCAAAAAGTTCACTTTCTATTGTAAAGACTGGTTTGTAAACGAACGCAGAACGTTAAGGACGACGCGCGACGGACGAGATAGTTGACCCATTGCATTCTCGACTGTATTTTCATAGACGTAAAATAATAAATCGTACTTAATACTCGTAAGACCCAGGACGTAAAACGGTTTCATCGTCGCAGAACACAAAACGGTCTTTAAAAACGGTTTGTCGTCGCAACGCACACTCCTACAGTTTTGGACTTGGTTTAAGACACTGGTTAAAAGTGGGGAAATGATTTCGATCCTTGCTATAAACTTGGGGTCGGTGTAGATTGAGTTCTGAGACGTAATTTCGGAGAAAACTTTCTAAACGATATGAGAAATGGAACTAAAGGTTAGCTTTTAGCAAGCATAGCTTATTCGGCCTATAAAGTTCCCACTGATGGGACACAGCATTCACTCTCTATGCGAGGGAGTGGACGCTAATCTACCACGCGGGCACAGTACGGGTTGGTGAATAAAAAACCGGACAAGTAAGTTTAACTGGCACACTGAAAAATACTTAAAAATACTTAAAAAATACTTTTTACTTGTGAAAAATTTAGTAAAATCATCTACTCTAACAATATTTGTAAATATGTGAGCACAATGTATCTTAACACATATCTAATTAATTTATCCCTCATTGCTGCATTTTTTATTGTTTTTACCTGTTGTGGTATAGTAATTTTATTCTGAGTACATCGTGTTCACATGTAATGATATAATTGATGTATATATAAAGTATTGTAAAATAGTTTAAAAGAATAACGGTGGAGTTTCTTGCCCATTCTTCTCCATGCGAAACTATCTTTTGGAAGGGGCAACTAGAATCAATTTTATTTCCGTGTAAATGTTGACGTTCAAAAGTGCCATTTATGTGCCTATTAGAAATAAATCCTTTGACTTTGACAAGTGCGAGTCGGAACACGCACAATGAAGGGTTCCGTTTGGAATGAATTCATCCCAAGAACAAACGTAACATTGCAGTTGAAATACATGTTTCCCCATATATTCCAACTGCAAATGCAAGTTTGTACGCACAATATTGGGAGATTTATAGGACTTCTCATAGGTTTTCCTGTAATCTATAAACTATAGAACTATTTTCTGTATTTTCTACTATATTATACATATTTTTATAGGCTCAGTAGTTTCGGAGATAAGGGGGAGACTGGTCAATTCTCATCTATTATTTTTATTTTTTATTATTATTTTTAGTTTTAAAGCATCGTTTGTAAAAAATATGTTTTATGTGTATTCCGTGGAAAATGTCGTTGGTTACACATTTGGCCGTATCTTTTTGTATGTATTCCTATAAAATGTAATGTGTCACTGTTTGTTTTCCCTTATAAATAAAATAAAATAAATGCCTTTAAAATTGATCATTTTAAAATTATAAAAAAGGTACTTGAGACCCTCACAGTAAGCCCTTTCATTTGATATATGAGACGATACAGAGTGCAAAAGGTTTTCTTTTTTTTTTCCTCAAATAATTTAGAACTTTCAGACTTGTATGGGAAACGTTAAAAAAGACTGTCCGCTATAAAATTCAGTAATCGCAAAAAACCTTTGTATGGAAAAAGTTTTATCAACAGCTACTAACTATGTAAATTTCGTTCTCAAAGCAAATACGTACAATTATAACGTGTATTCGTTCGAAATTTGAAGTTTATTTTCAGCCAGTCTATCCCATTGTTAAAAAGTAAGTTGGAGTCTCATTTTCTATGAAATGAAATCTGATCTGATCTGATCAAACTTCTTCTTCTTCCTGCCCTTGTCCCATGTTACTTGGGGTCGGCGCAACACGTTTTCTTTTTCCATTCCCCCCTGTCAACCGTCACTCTATCATTCACTCCCTTCTCTTTCATATCATTCTTCACACAATCCATCCATATTTTTTGGGCCTTCCTCTCCCTCTCCATCCATCCACATTTATCTTCATCACTCTCCTCGTCACATGCATTTCCTCCCTCCTCATCACATGCCCATACCATGCCAAACGACGTCCTTTCTACTTTTCTGTCACCGGCGCCACTTTCAAACTTCCCCTTATATACTCATTTCTGACTTTATCCATTCTCGTCACTCCACACATCCATCTCAACATTCTCATCTCCGCTACATGCAATCTTTTTTCATCCGTCCTCTTCACGGCCCAGCATTCCGATCCGTACAATACGACAGGCCTTATCACAGACTTGTAGATTTTCCCTTTTAACTTAAGGGGCATCCGTGGGTCGCAAGTTGTTCCTGTGACCTGTCGCCATTTCATCCATTCCGAGTTGATCTGGTGCGTTACGTCGTGGTCTACTTCACCATCCCCTTGGACAAGCGACCCGAGGTACCGAAAGTCGGTACCTCGGGTTACAAACAAACAAACAAACCTGATCTGCTCAAACTATCAAAGCAAATAAAATGATAACGCGTATTAGTTCGAAGTTAATTTTTTTTGGTTTATTTCTTTTAATAACCTTTTCAAATAACTTTTGCATACTTTTGATTGGAAAGAAACTCCAAATTACATTTTTATGACGGACATCACTTACATACTTTTCTAGTACTCATACCTCAGTTGGTCCAATAGAGTTTTTTGATCCATATATGAAACAGGATCGATTGCCCATTTTCTTGCTTAAAAAAAAATCAAGATCTGTGAATTCCGATCAAAATGTCTCAAAAAGTTAAAGACCATTTTCTAGTAGCGGTAACGGTTAAGGTACCTGTCAATACTGCCCCATCTCAAAAATCCAGCCTTTATAAGAAAACGCAGCTTATATTTTTCTATATACTATACTATACTATACCTACTATAACTAACTGTTCTTACCAATTATTGCTAATGATCCCATCCCTGAGAGGTGAATTTATGTGACAAATAAAAGAATACATCACGAACTATTTGTTATGCTCGTCGTGGCGATTCTTGGCAAATTGTTATGCCCAGCAGTGGACGTCTTTCATCTCATATTTATTTATTAAAACTTTATGCACAAGTAAAATAATACTGTACAAAGGCGGACTTAATGCCTGAAGCATTTTCTACCAGTCAACCTTAGGGTGATGCAGAGACAAAACATGGCAGGTGCAACATAAGGAACAGATAACTCGAAAACGGAAAAATAAATATAACTATACCCAAAGTCTCAAATTCAGATAATTTATGTAAACAAAGGGGATAACATATCAAAAAAATATTTTCGTAATGGTAGTTCACATAAAATGGTGAAAAAAAGGTTCCATTTTCTTTTAAGTACTGAATTTAAGAAATAATAATTAAACAATAATGATACCGTAATTATTTTTATAAATTTTCGGTGTTTTAAACAAAGTTATTAAAAAAAAGAGATTTTCTGGTATATTTTATAACATGTTTATTCATTGTTATGAGTTCCCGATATTTCGGCGCTGTTGCAAGCACTATGATCACGGATAAACTGAAGTCACTGCGGGTGGGTGTTTATGAGCAGACAAAACGGGGTCCTCTTTCTTGTTCGTTTTTTGCACTCAGTACCGCTACCACTGTCACTCGCAACTCGATTCTGTTCCCGACATACGAAACTGACCATGACAGTTTAAAAACTTATATTTTATAACACTGGTAACAATGCAGGAGATCCAAATATTTTCACATTTTTTACATCTTCATCAACACTAATATTACAACTCTCATTCATAGATTCATATTGTATGTAGCATATCTAGCCACATTTTTTTTCATAGATGATTATTTACAAAAAAAAAATATAATGATAAAATGTTTTGCACCACTGTCCTGTCATTTTAACAGTGACATTTCTTGACATTACTTTGTTTACAAAAATTATCTGAATTAGAGACTTTGAGTATAACACATAGATACATACATACATAAATATAAGCAAAATATAGTGTCAGGTGAGATAACGATTGGTAGGGGAGAAAACGAATCAGCGCTGGGATGATTCAGCCAACTTCTTACGAGTATGTTCACGTGCCTTCAATTTAAATGATAACCGACTGGTTGCCATCCTGATATGTAAATGGAGCGCATTCCATAGAAAGACCGCTTGGACAAATAAAGAAGAGTGAATGAAACCAGAGCGGTGAGACGGACATCATCATATTCCTTTCAAAGAAGCTCACAGCATGAAACAACATACTGCTTGTACTCGTATAACAAAACTCGCAAATCAGCACAGGCATAACAAAAACCTCATTTCACAAGAACCGCTTTCAACACCACCATAAAAAAATAAAAAAATATTCGAAAATAGAACGATAACAAACCGCCTCCCCTAACTTGATCTCTAATCTCACATATCGCGGCCTATCGCTACACAATGAAAGTATATCGAGTAGAGGCTTTGCTCCGTTCGATACAATCGGGATTCAATCCCGTGCCGAGCCCTGTATTGGAGAGTAGTCAGGAATTCAGTTGCGACTACGTGGCTCGAATGGAAACATTTTTATAACTGTATTTATGATTGACGTTGACTCTGCAGGTTTTGACGGGAAGTAAACTTTGTTATGTTGGGTAAAAATAAGGTTAAATATATTTGTTCAGGGTATTTTTTAATGTTTTGTACCAAATTTCTGCCCAGCTGTAAATTCTTCTACTAGGTAAGCCATTGGTATTATGATCATGTCGTATGTGCCTGATGTAACTACTCAAAAATAGCTCATGTGTTGCGAGTCGAACCCAACAACACTTCGCACGGCTTATTCCATAAATCCCCCCTGAAATTCTCCCTTAGGAGGAAAAGTGATTCACTATCCATGCCAAGGTTGCCTGGAAGAGATCGCAGTATGCGATAAGGCCGCCCATTGTATATTTTATAGTGTATAAGTTTTCTTTTCTTTTGTAATGTGTAATCTGATGTACAATAAAGCATATATAAATAAATAAATAAAAGTGGAATCTATAAAAAAATACTAGAATTCCTCTCTGATAATCCCCCTTAGGGGGGAAAACTAGGATTAAAAAATAAAACTTATTCCATAGATCCCCCTGAAAGTATTTTTTTTTACATTAGGGTTCAGTTTTCCTACTGAGGGGGATTCTCTCAGGGGGGATTAGTGGAATAAGCCACTTTGCACGCGGTCTACACGCGCAGGCAGCGTGAACAGCGCCTGATCGGCAAGCTGTGGCCACTACCACTCGCTTCAACGGACTCCACCGTGACAGACTATACTCCACTCTTAAACTATATCATCAATTGTTTGTCTGGGAAATTATATACCTAACTAGCTGACCAGACAGACTTCGTTCTGTCAAAAGCTTTAGTATAAACTCCCCTACTCTACCCTACCCTACCCTACCTACCCTACCTACCTACCTACCCTACCCTACGCTACCCTACCCTACCTACCTACCCTACCCTACCCTACCCTACCTACCTACCCTACCCTACCCTACCCTACCTACCTACCTACCCTACCCTACCTACCTACCCTACCCTACCCTACCCTACCTACCCTACCCTAATTTTTGGTAAAAATCATAAAAAAAACCTGAATTTTCTTTGCTATAAACCTCACGGAGCCCGAGACCTTTCCAACGAATTCAAAACCGTGGAAATCGGTTCGTGCGTTCTGGAGTTATAGCGTCAGGAAGGAAAACCCGACTTATTTTTATATAGTAGATTATTTCAAATACATAATTATATATTTTACAAATATATAAATTTACTATAATTCCATTAGCTGTTAATACAGTACACTCTTTTATTGCTCCCCGCGCTAACACATGTGATATTTATTCCCGGAAACAAAGCCAAGAAACCACAATTCAAACATAAAGCAGGGCAGTAAATGACGAAGGCATAAAAGCTGTACAAGTGTGCAGCCAGGCGATTTTAGAAATCTGACAGCTGCTTCCAGGCTACCATTCAACTTAACATGGCCCCGGAGTCCGTAGCACGAGCATAATTTCGTACGATTTCTCTACTATAGCATTTTAGTTTAAATGTATGTGGCAAGCACAATTTTTCATCCATAGTCATGAATAAAGGCTTAAAACTAAATAATTTTAATGGCGCAGAATCGCCTTTACCAGAACTGTTACCCTATTAGTGATCCAACAGCTTCATTATCATCAGAATTGTGCCAGAACATAGCAGTTCGTCGTGGATGTGGTATGAAAGCAATTCCCCTGACATCATCTCTGTCATCAAGAGACAACATCGTTGCGACGGTTTGCTAGAGTGACAGTATTCAGCCATTACTCTTATCCGACGTCTTCGATGGTTCCTAGTAACTACGTAACAAACCAAGGCGGCGCCACTTGCCGCGCCATCAAATCAACTTCAACTTTAAAATCACATTAAATCATCTTCATCAAATCACATTCACAACATCATCAAATATATAAATTCTGGGTTAGCTCACTCCATCGTAGACTTTGTCTCTGTCATCCAGACCTAGACTAAAGTCAAGAGCAAACTCATAGTAGAATAAAAAAAATAAAAAAAAAATATATCAACTTCATCAAATCACATTCACTTCTTCAATCACATTAAATCAACTTCAACTTCAACTTTAAAATCACATGGTTTTACATTAAGTTTACTCTGCACGTTCGTGGTAGAACCCCGTAACCTTAGTTTTCGTCGGCTTACTGCCACAACCGGCCAGCGTTTCAGACGGTTTATTTCCAGGCGCTCCAAACTTTTATTCCCGGCAGCTCCAAATAAAAAAAGACATAATATATTTTTTTTTTTTTTTTTTAAACGTAGCCCCACACTAGGAATTTCTCCTGTATCGTAGGTGCGTTTACAAACATTTAAACTCACATACACAACCAGCCAGACCCGGAACAACTAGATGTATACTCCTTTTGTTATAACATTAGACAAATAACTGATCTCACCCTTTCGTTATTTCGATGTAAACGTTTAATAAACTCCGTTATTTCACGATAAATACAAAGCACTGTAATCTATTTACCATTTACATTAAAAAAATAACTCCAAAGTGCAGTAATTTCAACAATATTACACAATAACTGTCGTTATTTAGCCGTTATTTGTCTAATGCTATAGTAAATGGAGGATCATACAAATATTTATTCCGTGCGGGAATCGAACCCGCGACACGCAGCGCAGCAGTCAATCGCTTAACCACTGCGCCAACAGTGCCGGAATAATTATTGATAAAATCTTTACCATTTTATTATTTAACCCTTCATATGAACGTAGATATATGCGAGAGACAATGGGTTTTTAATTGTGTCTCTAATTACGACATACGAGAGGTTAACAAAGTTATGGAGCTCTTGGAGCGAAATTGTTTGGAGAACAATTCAAACTCAAACTCAAATACGTAGCATTTATTTCAATTAAACCATTTACAGGCACGTTTGAATTGTCAAAGAAACGGTCAGTTAGTCAGAAAGTTAACTCTAGTTGCTCATTCCAAAAATTCCATTATCTTTATGGAGAAGAACGGGCAAGAAACTTCAAGGACACTCTTTTAAATCAAGATGTTACAAAATCCTAGGTACATTATTCTTGTTGTTTTTTTATGTGAGAAAAATAAGCCCTGGCAGTTAAGAGATGACCAGTCTGAACTGACGGCGCCCGTTCACAAACACGACGCGTGGATCAGTACCATCCAGCTCAACCATTTTTCAACACACGCGCCTAGTGGATAAATAGATTTGGAGCTCCTGGGAATAAGCATTTCAGACCCATATCAAAATATGCAAGCTCGTGGCGCGTGGCGCTTGTGGATTGTTTCCACACAATCATGCGCAAGCGGTACACATTCCTGATATGTAGGATGCGAGCCAGCCGCAACAGTATCCTAAACGCTTTTGCTGAACGTTTCGACTGTCAGTACGTGAACCACTGCTGCATGGTTCACGTACTGACGAATGTTAAGATATTATTTAAATTTTGTTTATGTAATATAATTAATATAAAATATAATTTTCAATTTAAATGTAATCCTCTAATTTGATTTGGTAATAATATAATTATTAATTTAGTTTAATTGTATGATCCAAAGTTGATTGAAATAAATAAATAATAATAATAAATCTTCGCGTCAATTGTAAAACGGGCCTTTCTAAAACATAATTTTAAAAATAAAACAGAAGCTGTATGAAATTAACACCCAGATATGATACCCGGATATTAACTGGAAGTGCTAAAATAGGCCGTAAATCTTTACGGACCAGCGATCTGCAAATTAAATTTAAAAATTGTATGCATTTTCACACTTGAGCGATGTAAGCGCTCGTGACACGATTGTAACTTTATTAAAGAATTTCACATACTTATACAGTGTTTTATATATTTTACCGACATATCATATTTAGTAAACAACCACGGTACGAACATCGTGTGTTTTCGCATCAATCGTTAAGTAAGGCATGAACGTGTTTATCTTTGTAAGTAGTGTTACTTAATTTAAGTTCAGTGTATCTTTTTCTTTTTAATTCATTAAGAAAAGGACAGAAAATAAATTTTAGTTTAGTCCTGTCAAATTAATCAGCGCCTGTCACACTACTCCATAGAAGTTTAGACGCGATTAAAAACTTGCCTACTAAAATTACGTCAATTTACGTCAAGCGCTGATTAATTTGACAGGACTAAACTAAGATTTATCTTCTGTCCTTTTCTTAATGAATTAAAAAGAAAAAGATACACTGAACTTAAATTTAGTTTAGTTTGTGAACAAGGGAATCGGCACCAATATTTGTAAATAAGTGAGCACCGTGTATATGACACATAGTTAATTTATCTCTTTTAATTGTTTTTACCTGTTGTGGTATAGTAATTTTGTTCTAGGTACATGGTCTTCACATATAATTATTTAATTAATGTATACAAAATATTGTTAACATCTGAAAAGAGTAAGTATGGAGTTTCTTGCCCATTCTTCTCCATACTAAACTACCTTACCTTACCTTCCAGACAACTATAATCAATTTTATTTCCTTGTAAATTTTGACATTCAAAAGTACCATTTACGTTCCTATTTGAAAAAAAGCGGCCAAGTGCGAGTCGGACTCGTCCATGAAGGGTTCTGTAGCAGCAAGTAACATAATATAAAAGTTCTTATAGTTCGTTGTAACATAGTTGATTGAATGAAAGGTAAATTGCGATTTATGACGTATTAAACAAAACTACTAACTAGAATTCGTTCAAACCAATTTTCGGTGAAAGTTCACATAGTAATGTACATCATATATTAGAAGTTACAGGGGGGATACCACTTTGTAAGTGTCTCTCGCGCAAACTATTCAGTTTAGAAAAAAATGATATTAGAAACCACAATATAATTTTTGAAGACCTATCCATAGATACCCCACACGTAAGGGTTCGATGAAGAAAAAAAATGTTGAGTTTCAGTTCTAAGTATGGGGAACCCCCAAAATTTATTGTTTTTTTTTTTCCCATTTTTGTGTGAAAATCTTAATGCGGTTCACAGAATACATCTATTTACCAAGTTTCAACAGTATCGCTCTTATAGTTTCGGAAAAAAGTGGCTGTGACATATGGACTGACAGACAGACAGACAGACATGACGAATCCATAAGGGTTCAGTTTTTTTCCATTTGGCTACGGAACCCTAAAAATGACTTCGACGTTGACTTTAATTTTACTCTTATTTCTATACCATAAACATTCCTTATCATTAACTGTACAACAAATAAAGATATACCGTCCATTTATTAATTTACGAGGCAATAAAACGGTTCGTTATCAAGAAACTACGTATATTCCACGTCTGGCCTAATGTTCTCGATATTGTACAGTCAGCAGAATAGTTTGGCGAGGAAATATACAGGGTTATTGGTAATAATGTCAGCAATCCATTGAGGGGATGTAGGAGAGATCATTTGCAACTAAATTACCCATTATGACTCCCATCCAAATGACAACAATTTATTTTGGCAGAAATTGACCATTATAGTGAAAGAACCTGCTCAAAACTGTGAAAATTGTAACGATTTGTGACTTTGATTTTAAAACTATTAAAGATAATTGTCATTTTATGGTTGATTATTATGTATTTGAAGTGTTAGCAAGCAGATAATATTAAATATAATACCAAAACATGCAGTGTTTTTTTTAATAAATTTTCAAATATCTAATCACACTAATATTATAAAGGCAAAATTTTGTGAGTGTGTGTGTATGTTAATCTCTTCTTCACGCTCAAACGGCTGGACCAATTTTGATAAAATTTGGTATGAACGCAGCTGACACCCTGCATTTACACATAGGCTATTTTTATCCCGAAAGATTGTAATGTTCGCGGGTAACACCGCGGGGCGCAGCTGGTCTTCAATAAAATATAAAATGTCAATTACTCGAAAATGATTGACATTTGCATAGGGGTCATAATGACCTCTCTTACATCCCCTTAACGGATTGCCGACATATTATCAATAACCCTGTATAAACCTAAATTCTCTAGGCTCGCTCTGGCAAAAAGTATTGTTATTGAAGACATTAATTCTTTTTACAAACCCTAAATAAATGAAAAGCGCTATGAATTTTATATGAGTCAAAAAAGGGACGCATTGTCAGAGCATACGCTGCAACGCAATTATTTTTTAGGAAATACCTTTTTGCAACAGTCTTTGACGACACGAGTGTCTGCACACGAGTGACGTCAAAGACTGCTGAGGAGTCAATCTACAACACAAACCCAACATGTATTAAAAGTTAATTACCTTTTGTGATTTCATTTAAATAATTTAGTATAATTCAAATATCCACTTATTTTCATTCTGTTTTCTAATTCTAATTGTATTTTATAATTATCTTCATTATTATTATTATTTTTAGTTAATTAAGATGTTGTTTTGTGGTGAATGCTGTGTACACCTAGAATAGGCATACATACTAGTACTTTTATTATTTTATTGTCATTTTTTAATCTTTTGTATGTACTGCTGTTGGAGTACCAAATAAATAAATAAATAAACCCTGCATACGGAACGTTTTTGCAGACTGTACATCATTATTCCCTCGTTTCAGTATTTTGTTCACGAAGGATTTGTGTAATCGGGTCGGACAGATAAAATAGCGATTCTTGCCTTAGGCCATGTTTACATAAGGGCCATATGAGTACCTCTCCAACAGTAACCAAATACCCGTATTTACTGAAATAAAAGGTAAAGTTTCAGGTTTCAGTAGGTTCTTTGTTACACGTGGGACTGAAAAGGGATTTTGTATCAGTTTTGACCTCTTTGTGAGACCTCTTTGTTCTCATAAACAAATTAATAAACATTTAATTTGTTTATGAGAACTCGCAAAACTTGTTGGTGTCACTTTGTAATTAGAGGTGTGACTAAAAAACCGGCCAAGTGCGTGTCGGACCACGCACAATGAAGGGTTCCGTACTTGGGATGTTTTAATCCCAAGATCAAACTTAACATTGTAGATAAATGTAAGTAAATATAAGTTGGTCGACTATTACTCGGTAGCTTGTAAAGCCTACTTAGCTGTGATAGTTTTCCTTTTAACTTTGATAAATGATACTACTGCTGTGAATTTTTTCACATAGTGGGAACACTTGACTTTAACAAAAATTTGCACTTTAAAACTTAATATTACGCAAACGGATCACTGAATCGAAAAATGGCTATCGCAAACCCTCAATATTTTTAAACGGCCTATCCAACGATACCCCACACTATGGCATAGACGAGAAAAAAAAATATCATCCCTACTTTATGTATACGGGGTACACCCAAAAAAAAAATATATTTGAAGATTTTAATTTTACCACTTTGTAATTAATATTATGTATATCGTCGACCGTAGGTTCAATTGAGGTAAGGGACAAAATACGATTTTTCAGGAGAGGCCGACAAAGTTTTTTTTCGGACTAAATCGCCCATAACTTTTTTTGTTATTAACCTTTTTCGGATCTGATTTCGCACATAATCTTTTATTTTAGTGCTCTATCTACCTGTGTAAAATTTATTTAAATAAGTTATCTATTTAAGAAAATAGATGTCCCTTACACCAACGTATTTTGTTAGTAATGTCCCTTACTGATCAAGTGTCTTGTAGTCCCGTCCCTTACATTAAATTGACCTCTACGTTGGATCAAAAATTGTGGAAAAATTGTGAAAAGATAGTGTAAATCACTTGTTGAAAAAATTTATGAAAAGAAATACAGTGTAAAGAGATTGTTGACAGAAAATTAAGTACACACTTTTGGCGTACGGATATCTTAAATTTGGAAATCGTTACCTACCTTACCTTATCTTACCTTATTTGATTCGATTGGTGGCGGTAAATACAACATTTCAAGTTGCTATATTGCATAGTTTTTCAAATACATTGTTATTATGGGGCTGATTCGAAATTTGGATCCAAAAAATCAGTAGGGTAAGGGACATTTTTCTTAAGCTAGAATTTTTTCATATACACCATTCGAAAGAGCGAAAAATTCTGAACAAAACTGTATACTTAGCTCATTTTGGGTATTTTGTCCCTTACGTCAATTGAACCTACGGTCGACGATATACTCAGAGTCTTTGAGCTAAGCCGCGGACAGACAGACGGACATTGCGAAACTATAAGGGTTCCTTGTGGACTACGGAACCCTAAAAAGAAACCTTTACGCAGGTGGTAGCTATGAGTATTGCAATTTTTAATACGAATTTTGGTACGAATTTCGCGGTTTGCTACGAATATACTTCGCCAAGTGAACTACTTCTACCAAACAATCGAGTATCACTCAAAATTCAAAGAAACTTTCGACAATTTTAATGAACACAATTCCAAAGCTTCGCAATTCTACCAACCTCATAAGCGAGCAACCCATTTAAAACTGTGTACAAGTCCTTACGCTATCTCTCCACGTCCTCAAACCGGCGAAATGAATTTTGTGCATGACGTATCACTGTTTATACCGGTTTTATTAGAAAATGGAAGATCCCTATTGCTCGAAATGGTTCGCCAGTCTCCGGAAATCTTCGGGATTGTGTTCGTCGTTTGATTGATGTTTGTCATTCAGTAGGGATCGTCACACGATTGAGCACAAATTGTTTGTATTGACATATCGTAAGACTGCGGATTTCGTTCTTGCAAAATGGTTTCCGATATTTGGGGCGTAAGGTTTTATTTTAGGCAAAGAAAGTATGCTGATGTTAGGGCTTTTGTACTATGATTTTATGCACTAAATAAAATCAACGTACTAAGTTAAGGTATAAAGTTTTAAAGGCAATTCATAAGCATTGTGAGCCGTCCCTTTTCCCACGTGTGCCACGAACTATAATTACGTAAATGGCTCATGCTATTGCGAAAAATTACCAGTCACTAGCTTGGTAAGTGGATTTGCTAGTTTGTATGTACTTTATAACTACCATCTGCAAGCCTTGTACCTAAAGTGTTGACTAGGTATTTTTCACAGAGATCACATATATTTTTAACGTAGGGGCTCGTTTATCACAGTAGTACCAATGAAAATAGCAGCCCGGTTTGGAATCCTCACTACGATATAATACATGAAACACCTGGAAAGCGTCCAAAGACATTTCCTACAATTATTCGGTCCAATTATTTCCTGATCCATGCGTCATGTTCATGAACGGGCGCCGTCAGTTGGGACTGGTCATCTCTTAGCTGCCACAGCTTATTGTGATTTATTTTTATTTTTGATTTATTTTTATTACGGACGCTTCTAACGTGCATGTCTTTCTACATTATTCTCAGATGTATAACTTCAACATGAATGATTTAACCCATATTTTGTAACAATATTTTGTTTTAAAAGAGTGTCCGTGGAGTTTCTTGCTCGTTCTTCTCCATAGGAACCTACTCGTACTACGCTTTGGAATAGGCAACTAGCTTCATCTTTCTGACTGACCGACACCTTGACAATTCAAAAGTGCCTGTAATTGGTTTATTTGAAATAAATAGTTTGAGTTTGATAATCATCTATGTTACAAAGACCGATTAGTTAATAAAGTTTTTTTTTTTTTTTTTTAATTCAAATTCTGTATTAACAATAACATACATAAAGTCTGCCAAACTGCAGAACAGTTTGTCGGCAGTTGTCTCGTCTAGCAACGGATTACAAAAAATTTGAAAATGAATGTGCTAAAACTTAATTATGCTAAGTAAACTATAAAATAATATACCTACAGTCGAGATCAAAAATCTCAGATTTTACAGAAAGACATTTCCGCAGACGTGAGGTTTGTTTCAAACATATATAGCTATGGACAGAATGAGACATAATCTTTTTGTAGAACCGGTTTAATTAAGTTGATCCTTATAGACTTGACGTTCGATATCAGTTTTGGGGATAGCTCATTTAATAATGTTGGTACTACGTACCCTCTAGTGCGCTTACCAAAGTAGTTTGTTACTTTTGGAATAGCAAGTGTCTTCTTCTTAGATAAACGAGTTGAGTAGGTAGATATTTATGTTTTTTTGAAGATGGGAAATCATCCAATGGCTCCCTCCCGCTCTGGGTGGAGCGGAAGGGAGTGTCAGACTCTTACTGACTAAAACCCACCCATGTTCCTTCCTTGGCCCTTTATGTTCCAACTTTATGACAATCCCGCTGACCTGACCTGATCCAGCGGATGCCTGCGGCTTTCATAAGGTCATCGGTCCTCCTTGTGGGAGGCCTTCCAACGCTACGTCTTCCGGTACGCGGTCACCACTCCAGAACCTTTCAGCCCCAACGGTAATCAGTTCTGCGCGCAATGTCAATGCCCATTGCCACTTAAGTTTGGCAATTCTTCGAGCTGTGTCGATTACCTTGGTTCTCCTGCGGATCTCTTCATTTCTGATTCGATCCCGTAGGGAAACTCCTAGCATAGCCCTCTCCATTGCCCTTTGGGTGACTTTTAGCCTTCTAATAAGGCCCATTGTGAGCGACCACATTTAAGTGCCATATGTCATCACTGGCAACACACACTGGTCAAAGACTTTCGTCTTGAGACACTGCGGTATGTGGGACGAGAAGATATTGCGTAGCTTCCCGAACGCTGCCCAGCCGAATCGGATTCGACGATTAACCTCTTTCTCGAAGTTGGACCTACCTACCTGGACAGTGTCCTAGGTAAACATACTCGTCCACAACTTCCATTGCCCTTTGGGTGACTTTTAGCCTTCTAATAAAGCCTATTGTGAGCGACCACGTAAATAAATAAAAACATTTATATCAACTTTAATTCACACAGCATAATTGATTTGCAGAAAGTTAAAACCGCTGAAACCCTTAAATATTATTTATTACAATGTAAATAAAAGGTTGAAAGGAAGAGGAAACCATTTTTTCCAGTATCACGCCTAAATCAACGGATTATTAATTATTCTGGAAACCTTTTTAAACATCTTTAATTGATGTTGTGATGCCTCTGGGCATAAACCACGGTTCTGACAGTTTTCAAAAGTATACAGAAATGTATTTTGGTGGTAGGTATCTTAATCCTTAAAGTAACAAAGAGAAGTTGTGGTGCTTACCTTTATCAAAGAATTGGTGGATGGGAAAATAAAGTTTATTAACTGGCTTTCTTTGACTTTATTTTGTTCCAGGATGTTCCAGTCATTCAGAGAGAGAGAGAGAGAGAGATCTACCTACATTCCATTACAAAATAAAGAGACCAGCCCTTTGTATAAATAGTTGAGAAAAGCTGTAGAGTGGCCTTTTTTTTTTTAATCACCGATTATTTCTAGTCGTTCCCCAGGGAGAAGGTTTTCATGAAAATTGAAGACGATGAATTACATGTAACTTGTACCTGTCCTCTCTGGCACTCGTATTCATTGTGTTACCATTAACAACGCATACAGACCTTAAAAAAACCGGCCAAGTGCATGTCGGACTACGCACAATGAAGGGTTCCGTACCTAGTTGGGACGAATTTATCCCAAGAACAAACTTAATATTGTCGATTGAAATACATGTTCTCCGATACATTCCAACTGCAAATGTAAGTTGGTTGACCATTACTCGTTATCTAATAAAGCCTTCTTTTCTGTGATAGTTCTCCTTTTAACTTCATCATACTTATATACAACTACCGTGATTTTTGTTGATCCATAAAAACCACTAAGCTGCTTTTAGACTACGCTATAATATATTGCATTTAGTATATAGCTACATTCCAATAATATATAGTATAGTACAGTGTGAACGTGTCCATAACAATGTATGGTGCGCGATATTGTTGTACTACGACGAATAAATAAATAAATAAATAAATAAAAATGGTTTTCACAGACCCAATATTTTTGAACGGCCTATCCAACGATACCACACACCCTAGGAAAGACGAGAAAAAAAATATCACCTAATTGTACTACAATTTTCAATATTTATACCCATGCCAAATCACAGCTTTCTAGTCCAAAGAGTCTCTGAGCTAAGCCGCGGACAGACAGACATACGGACATGGCGAACTTAAAGGGTTCCTGGTTGACTGCGGAACCCTCAAAATGTATACAACATATACCTAAATCTTGTTAAAAATGCTTTAAAGATCTTCGCCATTAAATTAATGTTCTAACATTTGAATTACGCACCTGGCGCCTTTGACACAATAGCTATGTATGTGTATGTATACCTACTATGTCATTAGGAACGTTTACATTCTATGTATGGATCTTCTAAGCTATCATTAGCACATTTAACCATCAGATTATATCTTGGCTGTACGCTGATTATATGTGAGACTAGCTTTTTCCTGCGGTTTCGCCCGCCTGGATGTCCTACTGTATACCTACCTGTGTACCTACTGGAATAAAACATGTCCTTTATCCAAGCCCAGGTCATGGTTTACAGTATGCCAAACATTTCCTTTCATCCGTTTAGAAGTTAAGGCGGCAGTCTTACAAAATTCACTCGCGGCGAATCTCAAAATACCTAAAAAGATGCTCGGCGCGTGGGTGCCGTACGCGATTCTTATATTGTGCACTAGAAGATTTTTTAGGCCTTTTGAGATTATCATTATTGTAAGATTAACTTGATTTAGGTGTTGTTTTTTTGTTTAGTATTTGCTTTATTGAAATAAACAAAAACTTGGCATTAAAATAAACGAATTATTACATACATACGATGCATTTTTATTATGAAACAAACCGTTTATTATGAGATAAAAACAGAGAATTTTGATGACATTGTGACCTCCGAATTAAGAAAATGAAAGATAATTATAAATAAACTAATCAGCGCATTTTGAAGACGAGAATGTTTAGCTAATTATGCGCTAAAGCGATTTTGTAAATTAATGATTATTATTTGACTATAAACGCACAAACATAACACGAAATGTTCTTGTTATTACAAATTAGAGGATTTTATCCAAGATATAATTTTATTCTGGGTACATCGTCTTCACATGTAATGATATAATTGATGTATAGAAAGTATCGTAAAACAGTTTAAAAGAGTAGCGGTGGAGTTTCTTGCCCATTCTTCTCCATGCGAAACTACCTTTTGGAAGGGGTAACTAGAATCAATTTTTTTTTCCGTGTAAATTTTATCGTTTAAAATGCCATTTATGTGCCTATTTTAAATAAATGCTTTTTTTTTAAAGACACCAAATCTTTTTATTATTTATTTTATCGTGCTTAGATGTCGATACCCATGAGAGTTTAGCTAGCTAATTTAAAAAAACACTGTATAGTCGTAGATAGTTATAATTTTTTTTTTAATCATTTTAATTAATTTTCGATTACTTTTAATTTAATCTAATTTTATATCCTAATCTTATTTGGTAATTTTATTATTTATTATTATTGTTCATATTGTAATGATTTAGGAAATTAAAAATTTAATTGGATAGTAAGTTGTTCAGCTATTAATAAAAAATGTATGCATAAGTGATGTATTTACAGAGTGCTGAAGACTTGTGATTACCTACGAGTATTGTTACTATCCTTGTAAATAAGTCGTGTACCTTGCTCAATAAATAAATAAATAACTCAGGATCAATTTTCATTTCTTCATCAGAATAATCCACCGAACCTTCAAATATACAGTTTTTGAAACACTGTTTCACAAAAGTTTCTCTCTCAGATTTCAATAACAGGGTACGTAATGCGACAATACTTGAGCGGAGAGCTGTTCATATGGTAATATGCAAGTGGACACGGGCAGTGGCAATTGCGGGATGCAGATTACAGCTTTTGCAGCACGTCTAGGACTGGCCGAAGACTATTATAAGATACTAGCGGTTGCCTGTGGTTTCAACCGTACAAAGAAAACCTATATTTTACGAGAACATTCGTGGAAAATATCTGCCCCCGATAATAAGAAAGACGTATCTAACAAAAAGTAAATTCGGAGAAAAAATATTTTAAGTTGAAAAACGGGAAAACCCATGCTATGATTTAGATATTGCATTTATCAAAATTCTGTGAATGTACCATTTTTCGGCCCTTTCTTTATCTCCTCATAATTTAATATTATAAAATTGTATTATTGATAATATGTTAAAATACATACGTCCTTTTTACTATCGGGAGCAGATATGGAAAAACTGGGTTGTCAAAGGAAATACTTTTTACAAAAAAAAAAGCGATTACAAGGTGAATAATAATTTTAGTTTCGGAAATCGCTAGCTTTGCGATATAACGCCAAATTGCCACCTCCTTTTCTTAGTCGGTAAAAAATGGCCGCTACTGTACGTAGAGATTTCAGAGGAAATTGCAATTACTACTGATGGCTGATGGCTGATGGCTTGCTCGTGGCTAAGTAATAAAAGCCGCACGGGTCGATCCGTCAGGTTAAGCTACGCTTGCCGGGGTTGGTCAGTGGATGGGTGACCATCTTTACATACCGGGACTCCTCCGTGCCTCGGAAAGCACGTTAAGCCGTTGGTCCCGGCTGTCATTCGTGGATCTTTGACAGTCGTTAAGGGTCGTCAGAAGCCCAAAAAGTCTGACAACCAGTCTTACCAAGAGGTATCGTGTTACCCAGTTACTGGGTTGTGGAGGTCAGTTAGGCAGTCGCTCCATGTAAAATACTGGTATTCAGCTGCATCCGGTTAGACTGGAAGCCGACCCCAACATAGTTGGGAAAAGGCTAGGCAGATTGATATATATATGAAATAACATTTATTGCGATCAAGGTATCCATACCTTGATCGCAATAAATGTTATTTAGGATAACGCTTCCTACTCTTTGACGTACCCTAAATGGCTAAACAATCACGTGATCATAGAAGTCTAAACAAGGGTATCCTGCCTTTTCGCCGAAAATTGTTTGGCAGATTATCACTTGCCAACCAACGTTTCGCCGATGTTTCAGTTTGACAACTAACGATTAGCAAATTTTTTTATGACAACGTTTCATTTGGTAGAATTATTGTTAAGCTGATTATTATAATGACACAAAACGTTTGGGACGTTTATCATTTGTCAAACATTTCACTAGGCCACACAACTATTCGACGAATGACGTTGTCAGTGTAATTTTTACATACATTTTTTATTTAAGAATCTCAAAAATAACATTAAACCTTTTACTCAAAAATGCATGTAATGTGGTCATTATTTTGACAACCTTGTTTGAGCAAAGTCGACCTTGCGGTTCTGTTTCAAGGAGCGGCCGGCAAAGTTTTGCTGGTAGCTCTAACAGGCCGGCAAAACATTGCCGGCCTCTATTTTGACGTTTCAACGTTTTAAAAAATCAAATGCAAAAAGATTTTATTTAAAACACAGCTGTTTGTATATATAAAGATAGGTACAAAAAGATTTTATTCCGTATTTGGCTGTATAGTTCCAACTACCATTGTTAAAAAAAAAAACAAAGAAGTAACAAAAGCGCGGTTCAGCGAAATGTTTTTTTTTTTGTGACTTTTTTGCTAAAAGTGAGCTCTCAAAGCGAAAATTCTTCAGATTCAATGTGTTTAACACCGCCAGACATTAAAGATGAAGCTAAATTAGTGGTTGAAAATTTAATATCGCGAAACTCAACGTGCTGCACGCTGACCGCGCTGTGTCGGCCTGGAGCTGCGCTACGCTGCGCTGTCGGCCATCATCAGCGCGACCAGCAAAGTAGTCATTATAGACCGCGACAGTAATGTACTATAAATTGGCAGCAATGCAGACCCATATTACGATAGGTTAGGTTAGGTTAGAGTATGACAAACTACGCACGAGCCGAGCGAGCGAAGCGAGCGTGCCGCGGTAGCGGCCGGCGATGTGCTAGAAGCGAATGCTTTTGTAAAAGGAACAAACTAAAACATTCTGCTACTTGAAAGTTGGCATTCTAAAAAGTGTCACAATGAAAAGCAGACCACAACTGCAACTGTGAGGTTGGGAAATAAAACAAAATTATATGATAAGTTGGCAAATGACTATTCGGCGAAATAAAATTCTGCGAAGCGTTAGTTGGCAAGTGAAAATCTGGCATACAATTTTCGGCGAAAAAGCAGAGAACCCTAAACAAGATGTGGATGGTTTTACAGAAAAACAGCTTAGATGATATTCTTAGAACAAAGAAAAGCTTTTTCTCGAATCATATTCAGTTAATAATAAATTATGAACAGAGGAATAGAGATAGGCTTCCTAAGAAAATTACTTTATTCATGTTACAATTTCCTATCTCTATCTTCCTATTTCTATCTCTTTTTAGGGTTCCGTAGTAAACAAGGAATCCTTATAGTTTCGCCATCTCCGTCTGTCCGCGGCTTAACTCTGAGACTCTTAGTACTAGAAAGCTATAATTTGGTATTGGTAAAGGGGTATAGGTACCCATTTCCTCCCTTGGGTGTTGTAAAAGGCGACTGAGGGACTTACTAGAGAATGGGCAGCAGCGTTCTCTATGCATTTTTACACCATACTGCGATCGCCAACCCGCCTGCCAAGCGTGGCGATTATGGCAAATCCCCCCCTTTTGGGGGAGGCCTATGTCCAGCAGTCGACGTCTTTCGGCTGAAATGATGATAATGATGATGATGAAAGGGGTATACATATTAATCACGCCGACAAGTGGTAAAATAAAATCTTGTTTTTCTAATTTTTATTGTCCGTAGAAAAAAAAAATCATCCCCGCATAACGTACCTAAAGTTATGCGGGGATGATATTTTTTTTTCTCGTCTATCCCATCGTGTGAGGTATCGTTGGATAGGCCGTTCAAAAATATTACGTGTTTGTGGAAACCATTTACCGATTTAGGAATCTGTTTGGGTAATATTAAGCTTTAAAGTGCTAATTTTTGTTAGAGTCAAGTGTGTGTGTCCCCTGCCGGCTAAATGGTTGTATTTAGATATGTGAAAAAATCACAGCAGTAGGATATATAACAAAGTTAAAATGAAAACTATCACAACTAAGTAGGCCTTACACGTTACCGAGTTATAGTCGACCAACATAAAAAAAATCATTTTCTTCATTACAATGTTAAGTCGTTTCTTGGAATAAATTCATCTCAACTACGGAACCCTTCATTGTGCTTGGTCCGACACGCACTTGGCCGGTTTTATGAAATAAACTAGCTTCTGCTCGTGACTTCGTCTGCGTGAAATTTCTTGTTCCCCGACCGTGTCGCATCGCATCGCCCGCGCCTTTACTTTGTTATCGCTAAGCGTTCTTTCTGATTCATTTTTCTTCTTCCACGACTCCTCAGGGCCGTAGCGTGATGTTACGTACCTTCCTCAAGAATGGGGCTATCAAATGCAAAAAGATTTTTTCAAATCGGGCCGGTAGTCTCAGAGATTACCGCGTATATACAAACAAAGAAACTCTTCAGATTTACTCTATACTTTAAAGAAAAGCGGATTCTCCTAAAATAGGATTATTTGCTTAAAATGAGGCCCCGTCACAAGTTGTTAAGGTATTCACTTGTTAAAAATAATAAACCAAAAACATAAACGAACTCACTCTGCATTCTTTAGTAAGAATCGGAAAAGAACACGGAAGGTGTTTTAAAATGATATTCAAAGAAAACTTTAATAGAGAACCTGAAACATTCAGCGGGGTGAAAAATTTAAATACAGTTACAAAGGTAATGGGCGTTCTAAGTTACATAAAAGAGGCATTAGGCTGCCTGTCCACTGGAGCGGATAAAAGAGGAGAGGAACGGAGCTGTGACAATATTAACCAATATTTATTTATTTATATTATTATTATTTCCTTTATTCAAATAAATACATATAAATTATATTTTTAAATATTAGAATATAAAAAATATAAAAACATTTAAAAATATAAAAAATAGTAGCCCACCGGTATCGGGAACAGGGTCCAAGCTACCGGCGGTCAGGGCTCCAGAGAGAGGAACCTCCTAACAATGCGAGCCGTGTCCAGTACTACCGCCCGCTGAATCAAGCCCTTGATCCAGCTGCCCAACGAGAGCCTCCTTAGGTGTTGGTCGAGGCTCTTGGCAATTAAGCCATTGGCTGATACGACTATCGGCACCATGATCGCTGAGCCCACATCCCACATGTCGACAACCTCGCGAGCCAAGTCAAGATACTTGATTTGTTTATCTTTCTCGGGTTTTACGAGGTTCTCGTCATGTGGGACTGTTATGTCAATAATCATTGCGCGCCGGTCTATTCGATCCACCACCACTATATCAGGCTTATTGTTATTATTATTATTATTTATTATTATTTTTTTTTTTTTTACTGCCTCGTTGGTCTTGTGGTTGCGAGCGCCACTGCTGAGCATGGAGTCCTGGATTCGATTCCCGGGTCGGGCAAAGTGTTATTGGGTTTTTCCTTTAGGAATTTTTCAGTAGCAGCCAGGAGTCTGGATTTGTGCCCTGTTGATGGCAATAGGCTCGCCCCCTATTACATGGGGCTTAAACATAACTGGCGAAAAAAAAGTCAGAAAGAACGCTATGTGAAAACGAAGTAATAGCGAAGCGGGTGGTAAACGGGATGTGACGCGGAGGGCCGGGGGCTGAAATTTCACGCTGACGAAGTCGCGGGACAGAAGCTAGTAGATAGATATAAGCCTAGGCTACCTCAGGATGTTTTTCCTTGACCGATGTCAGTAATGTCCAAGATAAACGCAGAAAATAATTTAAAAAAGTCACATTGGTTTTTGCGGGCATTTGAACCCACAACCTCGTGCATGGGAGGTGAGGCCTTAAACACTCGGCCATCACGACGATATTATTGCATAATTGACAGCCGTATCGTTTCCACCATTACCAAGAACGTGACGAAGCGTAATGTGATCTCACAAAAGTACTGAGTTCCAAGTTTTTACCCTCAGACTTAGGTTATTATGAAAGAATTCTCATGAATAATATGCGATGAATTATCTTTAAAAATGCATTAAATAACGGGTGTAAAAAGATACTCAACGAAGCCCATCACTTGTTCTTCCGGTTATTGTCATCTTTTTGGAACAATTGTTTTTTTTTGACGTGACAACGTCTAATAAATCGATGAACAACGGCTGCATGCACGAAAAAAGATGACTCATTGTCCCGTTACGCTCATTGTCCCGTTACGCTCATTGTCCCGTTACGCTCATTGTACGCTTGCGCCGGATCAATGTTTTGTTATGACGTTGTCACGTTAAACTATCGTCCGTAAACCAACTTTACAGACAACCATTTTTTTTGACGTTACAACGTCTAATAAATCGATGCACGAAAAAGGATGACTCACTGTCCCGTTACGCTCTTTGTCCCGTTTCGCTCATTATACTTTTGCGCCGCATCAATTTTTTGTTATGAAATGTAACGTAAGTTGTGAAAGAAAGCCTTTTATACCATTAAAGATTATATTGAGGGGCTAGTAAAGTGTGACCATTTGAAAAGATATTAAAAACTTTATGTAATGAAAATCACCATACCTACAACAAAAATAAAAACATCCAGTCACCCTTGAAGTTTCACTAGTTAATTTTAAATAACCTTGTATACAATTAATAAGCCACCCTCTGTGATCTGTGGCGTCTACAACGCCACATGCGAACTACTCATTAAAGACATGACGTCACAGAAATCCTGCATCGCGCAATCAAAGTTTACCGCGCGACTAGCATATACAGGTTGAAAAAAAGACCGTGGTTGGAGGAAAAGTACCCTTAATATTGATGATGGCAAATTTTACTGAAAATAAACATTCCTATATTTTCAAAAATAATTAAAACTGCATTTAAAGATTTTTGAAAAATCACCTGCTTGAGCCGGGAATAGAACCGGTGAATGTGAAAAAAAAAACCATTCTGTATTTTATGAACCAACCGAAAGAGTCATTCATAAGGATCAATTCCTTTTAAACAACATAGTATCTTAAATAAAAGAAAGACGATAAAAAACTCGATATAAAAGGCGACACGTAGAGAATTCAGTCGAAGAATACGTCTGTGCATACGTGAAAGTGGGTCTCATTTTGAGCAATTCATAAGTCGAAGTGAACTATTTTCTTTAGATAGTGTGTAAGTTTTACAACAAAATAATTTTTTTTCTTGATCTTTCTTAATTTAAGATACTATGTTATTTCAAAGGAATTGATCCTTATGAATGACTCTTTCGGTTGGTATCATAAAATACAGAATGTTTTTTTTTTTGCATTCCACCGGTTCTATTCCTAGCTCAAGCAGGTGATTTTTCAAAAATCTTTAAATGCAGTTTTAATTATTTTTGAAAATAAAGCAATATTTCCTTTCAGTAAAATTTGCCATCATCAATATTAAGGGTACTTTTCCTCCAACCACGGTCTTTTTTTTCCATCCTGTATACAACTCCCCGATATCAACCGTCGGGCAGTTGCCTACCAGACACAACACCAGTCTGGTCGGAGGATCCTCCCTTTTCTATGGCGGATATTGTGTTAACTTTACACCCAGTTCCTCATACCTCTATAGATGCATAGAATATTCCAGAAGTTGATACTCAATACTCAATATCTTTATTGCTTTTCCATAATGTGTACTTAGGTGGTTACTATATAATTAAGATCTAGGTATAGGAACAAGTTTTATCTTACTGTAAGTAAGATGATCAAAGTCGAGAATGTCAAGATCGCCGTAAACAGCGACCAACTCGTAACCTTAAGGACCGCCGTAAACTTAAGGACCACTCGATCCGCATACTCTCAGACAGCTTGTCTGTCCTGCAAGCGCTTAGCAGTCACACAGTTGACTCTGGGCTAATATACGAGTGCCACCAGTGCCTCAACCAGGTGGGTATTTTCAACAACATAACCATTCAATGGATCAAAGGACACAGCGGTTCGCTAGGCAACGATGCAGCCGATGAGCTTGCCAGAAGGGGGTCGAGCATGGCACCAGTGGGTCCTGAACCCTTCGTACCATTCCCCTTCGGGTACTTACGCACTCTGGTAAGGAAACGCACCAGAGACCAACATCACAAACTATGGTCGGACCAAGGTGAGTGCAGGCAGGCTAAGGAAGCTCTCCCCACAATTGATAGCCGCCTCACGAAACAGATTCTCCGACTAACGAAACAACAGCTGCGTACAGTTACAGCAGCTGTAACTGGCCATGGGTCATTTAATAAACACCTCTTTGTCACAGGAGTCACAGACACTCCACTGTGCAGGGCCTGCATGGAGGACGACGAGACAGCAGCTCATGTGCTGCTAAACTGCCCGGTGGTCGCCACATACAGGGCCAAGTACTTCGGTAACCCAGGTACCCTACGTGAGATTGTCAGTAACACCAAGGCGTTGCTGGCCTCCTTTGAGGAGCTGGGATGGATCGAATAATCGAATTCCCATCCGTACGCAAAATACGCGCATTGTCGTGGAGTTGCGGACACCAGCCCGTATTACCTATTACCTATTAAACAGCGACCAGCCCTTAATAATAAGGAATGAAAGGAACCCACGTAGTACTCGTAGAGGACCAAGATACTGGATGCAACGTGTGATCATTCAAAATTGAGATTCTAACATACCGACCTTTCCACAGTGCCTACATATTATTTCCGAATCTTTGTGAGTATAAAAATAGTCTTTTTTAGGGTTTCTGTAGTAAACAAGGAAACCTTATAGTTTCGCCATGTCCGTCTGTCTGTCTGTACGTCGACGGCTTAGCTTACATATTAATGACGCCAACAAAGTGGTAAAATGAAATCTTGGAACATATTGGTATCTCCCCTACACGTAAAGTGAGAATGATTAGATTTCCTAGGATAACTTTATTCCATGTTTATTTGTAAAGTCCTACGAGTATAAGTTTGTTTGTTTGTTTGTTGCAACCGTCGGTTCGATTACTCGTTTATTTATTTTTATTTTACTATGGGTTTGCTCTTGACTCTAGTCTAGGTCTGGGTGACAGAGACAAAGTCAACGATGGATTGAACTTACCTAGAAGAAGCCTGTTCACTCTCACTTTGAATAGATTTGTTGTATGCGTTCGGAAACACAGATACAGGCACCAATTTATTTTATATCGTCAGCTCGACGTCCGTGTGTCAGCAGGGATCAGCAGGGATCCAGCAGAATATCAGCGTCAGGTATATCTGCCTGACACATGCTGAGCTGGACTCCCATTTGGTGCAACCTTGAGACGCACACCGCACTTTGTATATTTGTTATTTAATAGAATTATGTCATGTTTGTCTGTTTTATAATATTCATGAAAAATTTTATCGTTTGTGCTCTTGTGTGTTGTGCTATGTCTTTTGTGTGCACTGAATAAATGTTTTATCTATCTAGCTATCTAAAAAAAAAATATATACTAATAATATAATATATAGATAGATAGATAGATAGAATACTCTTTATTATGTACACCATAAAAATTACAGATATAAATGTAGAACTGTTACATAGGGTGTCACAATGGGCGGTCTTATCGCTAAAAGCGATCTTTTACAGACAACCTTTGGATGGATCAAAAAGTAGAAGGAGAGACAATACTGCAGGTATTTAGTGGTGTATACTTGCTTCCAAATCAATAAAATTACAATGACGAGAATGAAGGTTAACAAAATAACATTGTTAGCATTTGCGGAAGACATTTTCGAAATTGGCAAAGTGTAGTACAAAAGCCAACGAAAATTTTAGAAGAAAGATAACCAAGTCACAAAATCTTAGGATAATATCGAATATAAAATTCAATTTGAAACGAAAGTCTCAACCAATAATTGGTTTACGAGCCCTTAGAATTATGTAAAAGACAGAGCAGGGCATTTTAATGTAGGAAGACAATTTAAATTTTAGAATGAAATCTTATTTTTTGTAGAAAAGATGAGCCTGATCTCAGTATAGTTTAGTTTTCACACATACTTAACATAACATTACACCTGTATTCCACGAAGGGTTAGCCATAAGCCATAGCCATTAATATGGGTAAACCATAAGTAAACCTCTTTATAGGTTTACCCATACTTCAATAGTTATGCTTAAGTGTCATGTAATTTACGATAATTCCGATCGAGACTTCTAACCAGCTCGGAGTCTTGAGTCGTCTGTGTGACTCGAGCCGCATAATTATTATTAAATTGTATTTACTTCCATTCCTTTCTTTGTCAGCATTTTTTGTTTTTTTTTTTTAATATTTTTGTATTTTTGATGGTATTTGTGAACATAGCTCATTTTCATTATATTTTATAACGTATATACAATTCAACTAAAGTTATCGAGTACGTACAGTCAGATCTTTCAATTAGCTGACCCCCCCTTACATAAATGGTTGAGATTTATTAGAATACGAATCGATAGAATTGTATAATTCTTAATTTTATTAAAATACCTATACGAAATCTACCCAAAACTAGAAAAATACGAAAATTATACGATTTATTCGACTCGAGCCGCCTATTAATGATTGTATTTACTTCCATTCCTTTCTTTGTCAGCCTTTTTTTTAAATATTTTTTTAATATTTTTGTATTTCTGATGGTATTTGTGAACATAGCTCATTTTTATCATATTTTATAACGTATAATATATGTAATTCAACTAACGTTATTTTGTACGTGCTGTGTACTTCTGTAAATGACGCATTCACAATTCCTTAAACTGTATGTGATTTTTATTAATGTATGTCTTAGTGAGTTGAAATGCCATATCAATAAATAAATAGGCCCCAATTTATTTATTGATATTGCACTTCAACTTCGAGCCTGTTGTACTATATGCCATCGAACGGGCACAAGTCCCGACGCCAGGGCCTCATGTCTGCTATTACAATAGTGTCAGAATGGTCTATCATTGATTTCATAATTGTTGATTTTGACAAGTTTGGTAATCTACTAATATAATGGCGTCATTATGACTTTCCAATGGTCAGCCACTGACACTCCATTGAATGAATTGGTAATCTCGTACATAATGACAAATTAAACTTCCTACTAAACTTCCAACTTCCTACTACTTCAGATTGCTTATAACACTAATAAATAATATGTAAAAATATATATAAATGAAATCTGGCATGAATAAATGTTCAAAATGCCATTGTAATACAATTCTATTACTAGACCATTGACCGACCAATGATCGACTATAATGAATTTAGTAGATTACGAACTTTTATCAAAATGACAATGGGATCGTGTTGGAGTGACGAATTTATAAAAATAGCAGACTTGGGCCCCAGGACTCGTCTGCTCCGCTGGCCATCGGTCCTTTGACAAACATGGCTAGCCCAGACTTCAGCTTGCTTACTCTGCAAGATATGTCGGTGACTCCGGTTCATTTACGGATAATTTAATTCCTGATTTTATCCTTCAAAGAAACTCCGAGCATAGCCCGCTCCATAGCGCTCTACAAACCTGAACTTAGTTCATAATTCGACGGCTAGGTACCTACTGTACCGAAGTTGAACTCATTATGTATATATACATACTTACTTTGAAATTCCTGATGGAAAAAACAAACAACATTTTGCCCGACCTTGGCAACAAACTCAAGTCCTCGTGCTCAGCGGTAGCACCTGTGACCTCTACACTTAGTTTTCTTAGTTTGAAGCACTTCCTTTTTCTAAATGGACTAACTAAACGTACAGCTTCTATATAGTCTCCCCATTTCTAGGCATATCATCTTTCATACGATGTACTCTTTACATTTTAGTTCCTTCTATTACTTCAATAATTTCTTATTTCTTTTACCTAAAGGCACCTACAAACAGGCGCGACACGCGACGGGACACAAAGGCACCGCTCGGTGCGCGACGAGCGGTGTCTTTGTGTCGCGTCGCGTGTCTGTAATTTAGCAAATACGGTTTTAATAACATAGAACTCGGGACCTTTTAATTCCAACAGCAAGAATTATTTTTATTTCAATTAGTGGTTTGCTAATCATTACTAAAATCTAAATACAATTTTACCCCGAGCTGTAATTATAGTAATGTAATATTGTTGTTGGTTATAATAACGAGGTTATAAAACACTGTTCCGTAAATATGAATAATGAATTAATTAAACCATGCAGTTACCATAGCTTACTGAAATAATTACTGGTTGTTTTAATTGACAGTTTTTGTAAAAAAAAATAGCCATCGTTAGTTTAAAAAATTAAATACCAGTCTTAGTTACTGCATGCATAATAAATAAATGAAAACACCACTTATCTATACTAATATTATAAAGCTGAAGAGTTTTTTTTGTTTGGTTGAACACGCTAATCTCAGGAACTCCTGGTTCGAATTGAAAAATTATTTTAGTGTTGGATAGCCCATTTATCGAGGAAGGCTATATCACGCTACGACCCTTACGAGCCAAGCAAAAAGGTATAAAGTCAGGAAGAACGCTAAGCTAAGACTAAATAATAGCACCGGGTAACGCCGGGATGCCACGCGGTGGGTCGGGCTCCAAAATAACACGCGAACGAAGTCGCGGGCAGAAGCTAGTTATTCATAAGTGAACAGCCTTGCGCCCTCTGCGGCAAACCGCCATTACAGTGCTTTTTTTGAAGTAAAAACTTCTTTAATCACGTTAGCCACTTAAAACTTTGGTATAACTGACAATCTGGCGCAACATGTAACAAGCATATTTTCTTCTACCAAAAATCGCTCAACGCGCCTAAAGACATTTTGAGTTTAAAATAAACGTAAAATATTCTAAAATAACTAACCCAATCTTACCTTTTCATAATCATACTGTGTCAATCACGTATATTCATACTGTGTCAATCACGCATATTCATACTGTCTCAATCACGCATAATCATACTGTGTCAATCACGCATATTCGTACAGTGTCAATCACACATATTCATACTGTTTCAATCACGCATATTCATACTGTATCAATCTCGCATATTCATACAGTGTCAATCACGCAAAATTATACTGTCTCAATTACGCATAATCATGCTGTGTCAATCATGCATAATCATGCTGTGTCAATCACGCATAATCATACTGTGTCAATCACGCATATTCATACTGTGTCAATCACGCATAATCATATTGTGTCAATCACGCATATTCATACTGTGTCAATCACCCTTATTCATACTATGTCAATCACCCTTATTCATACTGTGTCAATCACGCATATTCATACTGTTCCAATCACGCATAATCATACTGTGCCAAAAATCCTGGCTAGAAAACTACTACACTGGATCTCAGTTACCTACCATAAAACACACGAAACTACTTTCCTTTTAACAAAAGTAAAAATATTATACATTTTCCCAGCTCTATAGCGAACAAAAATGGTTGCGTAAACAAATAAGGCTAAGCGCAACCGAGCCACGGCACAGTCTGTAACTTCATTATAGTACTGCGCTGCCCTTATTACGTTATTAGTTATTACACACCGCTTATGAAAGAAAAAACGTTTCCCTCTACAAGGTATATTGCTAATTTTAAAATGTTATGAACAATTTTCTTGTTTCTTGATTATACTTTCTCCGTTTTACTATGTTTAAGATTGTAGTGTTGGTTTTATTAAAAAACGGCCAAGTGTGTATCGGACGGACGGCAAAATGAACGGTTCCGAAGTGGGGATGAATTTATCGCAAGAACAAACCTACATTGTAGCTGAAAAACATGTTCTCCATACATTACAACTGCACATGTAAGTTTGTAGGTACTCACAATTATTAGTGATTTACCATGTTATTTTAAGACCATAGACTTCTTATATGTGTTCCTGTAATCTATACGACGTATAGAAAGAGCTATTCTCTGTATATTTTTTTTTTTAATAACTTTAGTACGAATTATTTTAAAATTATTAAAACACTAGCTGTTGCCCGCGAATCCGTCTGCAATCCAGGATGAAATGTAGCCTATGTCCTCCTAATATAATTTAATTCAATCATGATTCTAAAGACACGTGGCGCCATCTATTATCATAAGAACATTATTGTTGTCTTCCTCGGGAACAGTACTTTTTTTCGGGATGACGTCCGTTTTTGTACACCTGACAACGTATATGCATTTCAGGATGATCAGTTCAGTGGTTTAGGCGTGAAAAGGTAACAAACAAACTGACAAACTTACTTTCGCATTTATAATATTAGTTAGGATATATTTGAAATTCTCATAACAATTCCTTTCATTTAATGTATCACACGCGGTCAAATGCCCATGTAACACCCACTCTCATGAATATCGGAGACGCTACACTCGAGGTTGTGGACGAGTATGTTTACCTAGGACAAACTGTCCAGTTAGGTAGGTCCAAGTTCGAGAAAGAGGTCAATTGTCGAATCCGACTCGGCTGGGCAGCGTTCGGGAAGCTACGCAATATCTTTTCGTCCCACATACAGCAGTGTCTCAAGACGAAAGTCTTTGACCAGTGCGTGTTGCCAGTGACGACATATGGCACTGAAACGTGGTCGCTCACAATGGGCCTTATTAGAAGGCTAAAAGTCACCCAAAGGGCAATCGAGAGGGCTATGCTTGGAGTTTCCCTACGTGATCGAATCAGAAATGAAGAGATCCGCAGGAGAACCAAGGTATCCGACATAGCTCGAAGAATTGCCAAACTTAAGTGGCAATGGGCAGGGCATATTGCGCGCAGAACAGATGGCCGTTGGGGCCGAAAGGTTCTAGAGTGGCGACCGCGTACCGGAAGACGTAGCGTTGAAAGGCCTCGCACAAGGTGGACCGATGACCTTATGAAAGCCGAAGGAATCCGCTGGATGCGGGAAGCACAAAACCGGTCGAGGTGGCGGTACTTGGGGGAGACCTTTGTCAGCAGTGGACGTCTTTCGGCTGAAATGATGTGATGATGATGATCACACGCGGTAGTAATTTCCTAATAAAATAAACTAACCTAGACATTCAAAACAGAATAACTACAGGGTTATAAAACTGTCTATAAGCATAGTAAAACCGCTTTGCTCGTAGGCTATAAATTTTCTATCCTGTGGCCGGTTTTCACTCCGTGAGCGCTTTCGCTTTTCGCGTGGTATATATGTATCTATCAAGTTTTTTACTCTGTAGTAAACAGTTACAAGCTATAAATTAAATGGAGCAGGGATTTATTTATGGTTCGCCATTTTGAGTGACTAGAATTTATGTTATTATTGAATTACATATTGGTTTTTAGCGGTTTTGTGTAGAATAACGTAGATAAGTGGGCGGCTTGCGCGTTAGGGCGAGGTTCTTCAAGTTAACCTCTAGGAAATGTAATTTTATTTAGAAACGGTAATGACTAAACACGTGAAAAAATTATATGTTTCTTTTGAGACTTTTCTGTAGGTACGTCGGGTACTCGTTACATAATTGGATAAAGTTCCCTCGATAGAAAAAAACATACCCTTTTTTGTAGATTAAACTCATTTCATTTCAGTACTATATGTACTAGGTACGAGGTATCTATCTACCACATTAAAAATAATAAATTATAAGTAATCAAGTTACTCCTTACCTAGTGGAGTCTTTGGGATAATCAAAAAATTATATTTTATTCCTAGTAGTATGATTCATACACACAGTACAGTAAAAAAACATATTTACTAGAATTATCACCCATAATTATACGTTATAAATAATTTTGTAAAACGTGTCAATCCCACTAAAGTTCACTGTCATTCAAGATACAGGATTTTCTTAGTTTGAAGGGCAGGGGTCGTACTCATCTATAATAGCCATATCCATCCTATAATGAAACAGCACTGATGTTACCTAGGCAAAGTTTTTTTGGTAAATAAATGATTACTCACTTACTTACTTACTTACACTTTTTTATATTAAAACACTATTATGTTTTACTCATGTCCAATCGTGACACGTAAACAAACACGACGCGCGATGCGTACGTGCAGCCCTGAGTGATTCAACTGACCGAGTCGGTAGAAACCGGTTTCTCTTCGTACGCGACGAAGCCGCCAGTGGTACGCACACACGCGCCTCATGCTTGTAGAAGTGTGCCTATCATAGTTCAGTTGAAGCTTTATTTTTGTCCGTATTCTGAATTTAGAATTTCAGTCTTAGAAATCAACAGCCTTAAATAAATAATACCACCAGAGTCAATACCCGTGTGGCGCCGGCCATAAAGAATAGCACCACCCCATTTCCTCCCGTGGGAATCGTAAATGGCAACATACTAGAGAATGGCCACCAGCAGCTTTTTCTATGCATTTTTAACACCATACTGCGATCACCAACCCGCCTGCCAAGCGTGGCTATTATTTTACCCCCCCCCCCCCACCCCCAAATGACAAGCACAAATAAAAAATGACCATGTGAAAGCCGCAGGAATCCGATGGATGCGGGAAGCACAGAACTTGTCGAAGTGGCGGTGCTTGGGGAGGCCTGTGTCCAGCAGTGGACGTCTTTCGGCTGAAATGATGAGTCAATAAACACCCAAGTTTACCTATTTATTTGTGCAACGGGGATCTATGAACCAGCATTAAACTTTGTATTTCATTTCAGAAAGATATGATCAAATAATAAAAGATTAACACGAAAATCATGTTCCCTTTTACGGAGGCTTTGGCAGACATGGTGATAATTTCAACCTCATGGTCATGCAAATAAGAAGGTATGACTCTAGTATTTTTAAAGTAAAAACTTCTTAAAGCCCAGGTTGGTGACGCTGTATCGCGTATACTCGTCACCAGTCGGTCGGTGACGCTGAATCGGTTATAATCGGCTCCAATCGGTCTGTGACGCTATATTGCGTATAGAATACTTGGCTCCAGTCGGTCGGTGATGCTGAATCAGCTATACTCGACTCCAGTCGGTCGGTGACGCTGAATCGCGTATACTCGGCTCCAGTCGGTTGGTGACGCTGTATCGCGTATACTCGGCTCCAGTCGTAACTTTTCAGTCTATCGTATGCTAATAATATCTCAAAATTAAATACCTATTATTCAAAAATGTTCAAGTATTGCTGTTCTTGTCTTGTTCTCTTGATCACACTAATTCTTAGCGAAAGAAACCTTTTATCTCTTCGTGTTATGACCATCTTTATGAATACAGGTAACCAAGATGTTACAGATTCCGATTCGTTAGATGAGTTCGCTTCCTGAAATCATTATGCAAAGTAAAGTGTAATTTTATACATGGCCAGCACACAAAAGTCTGATAACTGAAAAATATTTCCTCTATCTAGGCATTGAAGCTCCTACAATATTCTTGTCTGAATTTTTCATGTTCACTCTGGCAATATTCCAAACTGGGCTATTGTAGTACCAAGTTTCATTGCCATTCACGAATGTGCTATCATAAAACTTTCTACCTTAAGAGAAAGTACTAAAATTGACTTTTGTGTGAACGAATTTTGAGTAAAGGAATTTATATTTTGGTTGAGGTGAGTTAAAGTCGTCGAAACTCCGCCCTTGATATTTTGCCAATACACGTAGAAGTCAAAGTTGGTAGAATTTGATCTAAAAAAATGATAAGTTGTCTAATGCTCATAAATACTTGATTTTTGGATTGATCGACAATACTCGTAGCGTTTAATGGCTTTCTTTTTGTTAGGAATCTGTTTGGCCATTACTTTTATTGTTCAAGAGCTTTTAACTTGACAGACAGCTGTGTTGCTGGGGAGTTTGTTGCGCCACTTCTTCTTCCGAGTTAAAGCATTAGGAAACGGTGAAGGGCGGGCGTTTTGGGCGACTGTTTTATATATTTTGACGTAATATAAAACGTTCATTTTCTCTACCCAAGTTGACAGTAGTGCACGAACAAGGAACTAACTTTATGAGAGATTGGAGCCTTTTTTGGGTGGGAAATGATCAAATAACTTCTCCCGCTCTGGGCGAAGCGAGAGGGCGTGTCAGACTTTTACTGACTAAAACCCACCCGTGTTCCTTCAGTTGCCTGTATGCCAGGGCCATGGTATCCCTTTCGAACAAACCCGCAACCGTGGCAGGCATCGGTACTAATGGTCCCCGTCAGTGCGTACTGACTCTTTGAGGCGCACGTGGAACACAACGCGCCATCTATCCGGGCCTGGGCCTTACCGAACGGCGAAAAAAGCCCGCGCCTACGGTGACCGGAATCGGCTATCGATTCCCGCCGCCCAGGGCGTCTCCTGCGGCGAATAGGGGCGTGAGAGCGCACAGACTGCCTCTCCCTCACGCGTTCCGCCTCCTCCTTCGCGAGCATTACTGCTTCGTAGAAGAAGGTGACTGCCTACAATGCACTCTCGCTCCATACGACGCGAGAGATCGCCGCCGCCAATCGCCTACGTGAGAAAGAGACTTTCAGGCGCCTGAGGTATGTATTTTTATATAAAAACCTGTATAAAGGTCTCCAGGGAAAAAGTGCTGATTCTCAGCCTAGTTTGAATAAATGGCTTTAGATTTTTGCTTTCCACGTTCATTTGTATTGGGCATAAAGTGCTCTGATTGATTATCAGGTAGGGAAAAGTTGAACTTTATAACATAAATGCAAATTACTAGGGATTTCATTATAATCAATTAGGACACGTGCCTCAGGACGCATGACAGTGCAGAACCAATGACAATAGGTCGTCCTTCAAGGCACTTTCGTACACAATAGATACCACTATCATCGACAAATATTCACGTATCTCTCTCTGACTTTGAAATCGTTAAATCAGTGAATAATCTTATATTCAACACATATTTACACATAACCTCATGCCTTTTTCCCATGGGGGTAGGCAGAAACTACAGATTGCCACCTACTAAGATCCTTACATACTACTTTTGCTATGTTTAAGTCATACACGCACGCTGATTGAGTACTATGCACCTAACCTTTCTAAACTGAACCTCACTAATAAGGTCACTATGTATATCCTTCTAGGGTGTCTCCTCCCGGCGTTTCCACTCACATCTGCCTTTTGTTAGTTGCAATCAAAATTCTCCTTTATGATCATGCTGACTAGAAATCAAAACGTCTATGCCAAGTATTGCCTAAACCTTATATTGCCTACCTTGCAATATATCTATACAGTATTGGAACTAAATCTTATTCTGACTATGAACCAAATTGCCTACATTGCAATATGTCTATTATTTTAGGATTAGAAAGGGAGTACCGTGTCTGGCACTCGCCGACAGCCGCCGCGGAACGCTCGCTACGCTCGCTCGGCTCGTGCGTTGTGTGGTCACAGTTCTAACCTAACATATCCTACAGTTCAGAGGTCCTATGTGAGTTTATTTTAATCATAGAAATTAATTAGAAATTATAGAATTTTAGGCATTTTGCTTATTAAACATTTTGATCTCTAGGCGATTTACAGCTTAGGCAATTTACTGTGTAAACATTAATTTTAGGCATTTTGCTTCGTACACGAATTGAAAGTTAGACACTCTGATCATAAATTAAAAGTCTGTTACAATAACGCCATACAGAACAAAATTAGAAGCTATAAATGACAAGACACTGGTCTACATACCCTGTATGTCTTATTAAAGAAACCATAACAACATTGCTGCTCTTAATATAATTTCGATCACGACAAAGTTTGCCTGAATACCGCAACTGTGAAACAACTAAGTACAACAAAACTCATGATATTGTAAACGATCTCGAACAAATTCAATTAAAAGTAACTAAATTAGTTATTGAACTGTACAAAACAAACCCATACGCAATGTATGTTCCTGAGTAAAATTTGGAAGTATTAGAACTTCGAAAAATACACAGAAAATTGTTTGATATTAAAAAGAGGTAAAGTTTGTAAGTTTCGATGTAGGAGGTAATCTCCGAAACTACTCATTAGATTTAAATCATTCTATCATTGAGAGCGAGTACATATTTATATCACTCACCTTCTACGCTCTATTAATTAATGGCGAGTACATCACTCACCTTCGGTTTGCAGACGATATAATTGTCATGGCTGAGACTATGGAAGACCGTAGTGCAATGCTTGATGACCTCAGTAGAGCTTCCGAAAGAGTGGGTCTTAGAATGAACATGGACAAGACAAAAAAGGTCATGTCAAATGCACATGTAACACCCACTCTCATAAAGATCGGAAATGCTACACTCGAAGTAGTGGACGAGTATGTTTACCTAGGACAAACTATCCAGTTAGGTAGGTCCAACTTCGAGAAAGAGGTCAATCGTCGAATCCGACTCGGCTGGGCAGCGTTCGGGAAACTACGCAATATCTTCTGGTCCCACCTACCACAGTGTCTCAAGACGAAAGTCTTTAACCAGTGCGTGTTGCCAGTGATGACCTATGGCACTGAAACGTGGTCGCTCACAATGGGCCTTATTAGAAGGCTAAGAGTCACCCAAAAGGGCAATGGAGAGAACTATGCTTGGTGTTTCCCTACGTGATCGAATCAGAAATGAAGAGATCCGCAGGAGAACCAAGGTAACCGACATAGCCCGAAAAATTGCACTTAAGTGGCAGTGGGCACGGCAGGGCCGATGGAGCCAAAAGGTTAAGGCCACTCCAGGCTACGTACTGGAAGATTTAGCGTTGGAAGGCCTCTCACAAGGTGGACCGATGACCTTCTGAAGGCTGCAGGAATCCGCTGGACGCGGGAAATACAGAACCGGTTGGAGTGGCGGTGCTTGGGGGAGGCCAATGTCCAGTAGCGGACGTCTTTCAGCTTAAATGATGATGATGATGAAGCTACGCTCATATTACGCTCCATGGCACTATTGACGCGCCTGATTTGAATGCTATGCTGGCTCGCTTCTTTGTTCCAGACAATAAAGTACTGCTACGGCAGAAAGCACAGGCTGATGCTGTGCCCCCATGTTGCACCGTTGCGCGTACTAAGTCCCCAGTAGATACCTCGCAATCAGGTCGCACTTAATGATCTCTTAGATTCTAATCCAACAAACGATCTGTTTTCGGATGAATAGACGAATATTTTATTATCATTTCAGAAGTACTGTGAGAAAGATTCATAAAAGTATTGTTAATTTTTATTGTTTGACTAGCTTCGCCTCGCGACTTCACCCGCATAAGTCTCGATCCCTCAAGAATATCAGGATCTAAAGTATTCTATGTGTTAATTCAGGCTATAAACTATTCTGGTGTCAAATTTCATCCAAATCGGTTTAGCCGTTTTTGCGTGATTGAGTAACAAACTTTCACATTTATAATATTAATAGGAGGATGTTTTTACCTGAATTTTAAAATTATTTGTTTATTTATTTATGAAAATCTTACCTTCAACTACCATTACAGATCTGCGATCCAATGCGATAGAGTAGCCTTACATGCTAAATCGTTAATCTACATCCTATAAAATTAAATACTATATTCTAAATCTCAACCTACATCTGAATAACTTTTAGTAACTTTAAGTAACTTTTGCGAATTCACTTTTTTGTTATGTTATCATTCATTATGTTATATTTTCTATGTTTATGTATCTCTGCTTTTAATTATTGTAATTGGTTTTTAACCATGTTAATTAAAGTTAAACAAATAAATAAATACAATCTTACCGGGTGCCATAGGATTATTTAAGTCAAAACACGCGTCGCGGGCAGAAGCTCACCCATACAATTCAATATACCTCAACATTCGTTCGTTTCTAAAACAATAAACTTAGTATAATATGCAAATTGGCATGAGATAGCAGGCACAATTAGTGTGCCTTGGCTCAAAGTGAAGGACAATTGCCCTGTGATTAGGCTCGCTAACAGTGACTTAATGCATTTACAGTATCTACTTGTTTAATACTTGGCTCTTGTTTCAGCTTCAAATCAAAATACGAACAATGCCAAGATCTACATCTTGGCATTGTTCTTATTTTGATTTAAGACTGCATCGAGCGCACAGTGGCGCCCTCATCGTTATTTCGGTGATTTCTTTTATTTTAGAATGAAAATGCAGAAAATAAGCTCGTCAAGTTGTGCTTCACAAGACTATACGTTATTATTACTACAAACAGTAGTTTTAAATTGTTATTTTTTATTGTAATCATTAAAACGGAAAATAGTGGCCACTAAGCTCCGTTTTAATGATTACAATAAAACATAACAATTTAAAACTACTGTTTGTAGTAATAATAACGTATAGTCTTGTGAAGCACAACTTGACGAGCTTATTTTTGCATTTTCCTTCTACAATAAAAGAAATCACCGAAATAACGATGAGGACGCCACTGTGCACTCGGTAGCCTCTTAAGATGGAAGGAAGAATAATTAATGATTGTATTAATTTCTGAAGAATACAATTTTTTTTGATAAATAAAGCAAATTATAAAAAAAAAACCCGACTACAAAAACACATAACTGAAAAGAGAAAAGCAAGCATTATTACGTATCTATTGAATTTTGTTTTTTGTAAGATATCACAAGTGGGGACAAACCCCGCGGCTGGCTGGTTTGCCTTATGGTCAACCGCAAAACCATACGTTGTATTATTTCGCGTCACGTAGACATGGTATGGTATGGTTGTGCGGTTGGCCAGCACTCTTATTACGTGACACGATCTATACAACGTTACAGTTGTTCGCTGGCCAGCGGTCTTTTTACAGGACGCGAACTATAGAATGTTCTGGATCTCTGGATTACCGTTATATTCTGACTTTTAGACGTGTAGTAAGGTCTATCACCTTACTTAAGAGTACTTATTGAGTCAACTTTGTATTCTTTCTTGTTACTTAACCCTAATTTAGATTACGCAGAATCGAAATGTCAGTTGTAACATTTTAGTTCAGCGCGGGTGGAAATATTCTTTCTTTTTATCAAAACATTTTTCCTAGTTTGGGACTTTTCTGGAAAAGTCTGATTAGTTCAAAATACTAAGAAATATAGAAAATATCAAACGTGTCAAAATATAAAAAGTGAATAATTACCCTACTTTCATTATTTTTTTTATTTTAACTCTAGGTTAAAATAAAAAAAATAATGAAAGTAGGGTAATTATTCACTTTTATTTAAATAGCTTTTTCCGGAAATCTTGATGAAAATAGAAGAAAACATCAAACGCTAGACTTAAAAGAAAATAAAAATAATGAAAGTAGGGTATTTACTCACTTTTTTTTTAAATAGCTTTTCCCGGAAATCTTAATGAAAATAGAAGAGTGTTTTTAAGATTCCGTAGCCAAATGGTAAAAACAAAAAACTTCAAATTTCGTCATGTCGTTCTGTCTGGATAACAGGCAACCATTTTACTCGGAGAATATTTGCACTACCTATTTCAATGAATAATTAAAAAAAAAAACACGCTATTCAATGGTAAAGTGGAATTACAAAAAATAAAAAATTCATTTAGCCGAGGAAGAAAAAAAGTAATCCAGTGTGGAGTATTTTTGGATCGCGTAATTAGTTCATTGTTTTTTTTTAGATTTAAGATTTTTTTCATTTACAACTGTAAACAACATTTTTTTTTTTAACTTTCAAATATAAACTTATTTTTGCACAGCTATCCCTACTATGGAACCGTTCATAATGCGTGGCCGAATACGCACTTGGCCGGTTTTAATAATAATTGGTAAATCTGAGAATTCAAATACCATCAGTTATTAAAAAAAAAAAAAATACAAGTCAACGTTGTCAACCTAATCCTTTCAAATCTTACCAACAAATTGGATAACACCAACTACACCGGATACTATAACGGTCATAATAATATATCCGGCATTTAATAGGCACTCGAGGGACCTCAGACGATCCCATAAGTACCTGTCTAGGAGAGCCTATTAGGCGAGCTACATTCGTACGGTACGGGAAGATTGGCACACTGCCCGGATATATACTATCGTTGTTATCCGAATCGGCACACTTTTTAAGCAAAATCCCGTGCTCACGGATGTTCACTTAACATTACTATTTACCGCCCCTTTTGCGAGGTCCAATAAAAAAAGACTGTTGTTCTCAGGCTGTGTTACAGCCTTTTTTTTTTTTCTTTTTAATAATAATAATAATAATCTTTATTTATACAAAACAGATTGTAGTACATGTAACAGTTATCACAAAGTGGGTAGAATTGAATCTCTGACAATCAAGTCGGTGACGTGCTGCTCTCCTTGCTAGGCTATGAAATAGCCTGTATTAAGGAGTAACAGTAAATGAGCCCCTTGTTTTTGTAAATGAAAAATTACAAAAACAAGGGGCTCAGCAAAATCTGATGCTGCGATGCTATTAGTTGATGAGCGTAGGTAAGCGTTACTATAGCGGCCGAGCGCTGCAAGCAAGAATGGTCCTTAAGATGGACCGTTTCAGATGTCCGTGATAGTACGTAGAACGTCCTCTAAGCATTTAAAGATGGCTGAAAACGATTATAGTAGTGGTGGGGTAATATCAAAGTATGTCTTTTTTTAATTTTTATAAAATTTTATTGGGTGTTTGACAGTTGTTACGGGTCGTCAGAAGCCCGAAAGTCTGACAACCAGACTTACCAAGGGGTATTGTATTACCGGGTAGTAAATGGGCTGTGGAGGTCAGATAGGCAGCCACTCCATGTAAAAATACAGGTATTCAGCTGCGTCCGGTTAGACTGGAGGCTGACCCCAATATACCTGCGAAATGATCAGGCAGAAGATGTGTTGTGAATTTTTATAAAGCAATTTTACTTCTAAACTGCAAAAGATAAAATAAGATCGTTTAGTTAAAAGCCGGTGCATATTTTATGCAAATCAATAATGACTAGAGATCGGAATAGGTGAAGTTTACCTAAACTTCGACAAATTATTGATTTGATGAATCTTAGATAACATTTTATCTGATTTTTCAAATCAATAATTTCTAACTATAAACAAAGTCCAATAAATAATTCGTGGTTCTTAAATCCCGGGATTTAAACGTCATTTTAATTATTCCGGGATTTTAGAGGAGGTATTATCTACTCTATGTTACATCCTTCCTCGAAGTTTAGGTAAATTAACTCTACCTATTCCAATCTCTGATAATGAAAAGGTAAAAGTAAACTTGGTATAGGTTAAAAAAAAAGAGGGAAAAATTGGTATAGGTTTTAATCCTCTCAGAAATACCTACCATTTATTTAAAAAGTATCCCAACTATTTTTATCACGCACATTCATCTAAACTTTTTTTTTTACCTTTGCGCCTCACTAGGAATTTCTCCTGTATTGTGGGTGCGTTTACAAACATTTAAACTCACATACACAAACAGCCAGACCCGGAACAACTACTTGTAGGTCATACAAATATTTGTTCCGTACGGGAATCGAACCCGCAACACGCAGCGCAGCAGCCAATCGCTTAACCACTGTGCTAACCGTGCCGTCAAACTTTGAAGCTGAAAAGTTTGTTTGTTTGTTTGAACACGCTAATCTCTGGAACCCAATTCTTGTCAAAGGCTACAAGCTATTTAACATCACACTAAGACCCTTAGGAGTTGAGCAAAAAGAAATAAGTCAGAAAGAACGCTATGCAAAAACGAAGTCATAGAGCGGGCAGGCGATGCGATGCGACGCGGTGGGTCGGGGGACTAAGAAATTTCACGTGGACGAAGTCGCGGAAGTCGTACATTATATTTATGGAACGTCATTAAGAAACCAATGATAAATGCTTGCTTAAATAATCACTTTTCAAATCTAACATCAACAATGTGAATTTGCATGCACTCATTTATAAATGTCAGACTTAATTACCCGAATATGACGAGCTGGTCCTTAAAAACTCATTAAATTTCATTTCCGTCAACATTTTAGACATAATGATAAATTATAAGTAACGTTAGTCCTGGGCCTCAAATCTGCTATTATAATGGCGTCATTATGACTTTCCAATGGTCAGCCACTGACACTCCATCGAAAGAATTGGTACCTAATCTCGTACATAATGACAAATGAAACTTCCTACTAAACTTCCAACTTCCTACTACTTATAATAATAATACCAGCCTATAACTGTCCCACTGCTGGGCAAAGGCCTCTTCTCATACAGAGAAGGCACGAGCATTGATCACCACGCTTGCTCAAGACGGGTTGGCGATTTCAGACTTATATTAACTATAAGTCCAGGTTTCCTCACGATGTTTTTCCTTCACTGATGTCAGTAATGTCCAAGATAAACTCAGATTGCTTGCCTACTACTTCAGATTGCTTATAACACTAATAAATAATAAGTAAAAATATATATTATATAAATGAAATCTGGCATGAATAAATGTTCAAAATGCCATTGTAATACAATTCTATTACGAGACCATTGACCGACCAATGATCGACCATTATGAATTTAGCAGATTACGATCTTTTAGCAAAATGACAATGGGATCGTGTTTGAGTGACGAATTCATAAAAATATTAGACTTGGGCCCCTGCAAACAGAAATGAAAAATAAAATTCCTTTGTTTATTAAACGTATCGATTAAAAATACTACTTTATCATACCTCAGCCAAATCAAATCAATTGAAAAGTCATTTATTCAAATTAAGCTGAGAATCAGCACTTTTTGAAAGTCAAAATTACTTAAGACAGTCGCCCAAAAGGCCCACTCCTCACCTTTTCCTAGTGCTTTAGCTGGGAAGAAGAAGTGGCGCAACAAACTCCCCAGCAGCACATCTGTCTGTTCCATTAGATAAACTTGATTCTATACAATAATAGGTATGCAAAGTAATTAACATTACGAGACACAGAACAGTTAATTAAATTATTTGCCATATGTCTAGCACACTCCAATATACAGGCCAATAGTGAAAATCTATACTCAAGCAAAAAAACTAAAAATGTATTAAAAAAAACTAATTACCTAAATAAAAGTCTCCTGGCTAAAAGGGCGTGCCCGCCATATGCAATGCTGGTTTTTTAATTTTTTTATTTATCTATCCAGTTTCGGACAACAACATCGTCCATCTTGTTAGTGAAAAATACCTTATAACTAATGTTAGTATTACAAAAACACACAATCAACAACACAACACCGGCAACACATACCGAATTAAATGTCCGAGGCAGGTTGCACAGAGAACGATCAAGCAAGAGATCAGCTACCTAGTTGACCATCCTCCCCACAAAATGCCTCAGAACAGGGGAGTAAGGACTCTTCGCCACTAATTTTAGGATACTATTGTTACTGACCCGCGTTCGATGCATCAGTGAAGCAACTTTTTTGCGCATGACTGCGTGGAAACCGTCGGTTCGATTTTGCGTAAACATCTCCGATGCACTGCGGAACCGGGGCAGTCCCAACAGCATCCTAAAAACATTATTATATTGGACGCATAAGGCATCTAGCATACAAACCCTGACAGAAAGCCGTGAAAAGGGTGATCTTATTATGTAACACAAAATCTAAATATATAAAAGAAGAAACTGACTGACTGACTGACTGACTGACTGACATATCAACGCACAGCCCAAACCGCTGGGTCTATAGATTCCAAATTTGGCACGTGGGTTCCTTATGAGGTCTAGGGGTGCACTAAGAAAGGATTTTTGGAAATTCCACCCCTAAGGGGATAAAATAGGGGATGAAAGTTTGTATGAAAGTCCGTCAGTTTTGAAGTTAGGATCTTAAAATTTTGTGTTCAGGTTGATGATTGAAAATTAATTTATACGTGTCTCAGCGTTTTTGATAATTCCACCCCCAAAGGGTTAAAAAGGGGGATGAAGTTAAGTTCCTTAATTTTCGAAGAAAAATCACAAATTTTTACTATCTAGGCTTATGGTTGGAAGCCAAAGCGTGTTGTCGGAATTCCAACCCTTAAGAGGATGAAAAGGGGGATGTTTTTTTTTTGTTTTTAATTAAAATTCTTTATTTATTAAGTTAAAATCACTAAAATTTCGGCTTATGTTTAGAAACGAACACAACCAACGTAAATAGTTGGTTTTTTTTAACCGACTTTTCAAAAAGGAGGAAGTTCTCAATTCGGTTGTATTTTATTTTATTTTATTTTTAATGTTTGTTACCTCAGAACTCCGTTGTTTGTGAACCGATTTGGCAAATTCTTTTTTATTTGAAAGGATATACTTCCAAATTGGTCCCAAAATCCAGTTCTGATGATGGGATCCATGAGGAATTGAGGGAACTCCTCAAATTTTATAGGCAAACACATAGCGATTTTTGTATTTTCATCAAAAACTCAAGCATTTGCATTCAGTAAGTATCATTTGATGAAGTGGAACTGATGAAGAAGACCACAAATGGCCTCAAATGTTCCTCAATGATAAGTATTTCACGGGTGGCGGGTGGTTCACTCGGGCTATAAATGATAATTAACCGATTTTTATTAACTTTGCTTGGGTAGTTTTTGAGTTAGCTTCGATAATACGTATTTAATCCACTTCGTACATCTTGTGTCACTGTTGTTTGTGCGGTGTAGCAAGTAGTGGTAATCGAGTTGTTGTGGGGTAGGTACCATAACTAAAAAGTGAAAAATTAAAACTTTTAAACAAAAAAAACAACAGACTTCCAAAAAAAAAAAAAAAACACTATAAAGTGAAAAATAACTTTAATTTCGGAAGTCGGTGGCAAAAAGCGAAAATGCAGAACCAAGGTCACCGACATCCGAAATTAAAGTTATTTTTCAATATTAGTTTTTTTTTTTTTGGAAGTCGGTTGTTTTTTTGTTAAAAAGTTTTTTTTAATTTCATCCCACAAGGGTCTGAAAAGGGTGATGAAGTTTTGTATTGAAGTTGTTCATCCGCTAAATTTTGTATTCAAGTAAAAATAATATAAGTACACGTGTACTGTTTCTAAATTTACGGTATTTTACATGGAGCGACTGCCTAACTGACCTCCACAACGCAGTTACTGGGTAATACAATACCCCTTGGTAAGAATGGTTGTCAAACTTTCGGGCTTCTGACTTCCCGTAACGACTGTCAAAGATCCATAAATGACAGCCGGGATCAACAGCTTAACGTGCTTTCCCAGGCACGGACAGGTCTCTGTATGTAAAGATGGTCACCCATCCACAGACCAACCGCGACAAGTGTAGCTTAACCTGATCGATCGACCTGTGCGGCTGTTATTATTTAGCCATGGGCCCCTCCCCCGGAGAAACCCCCTATCCCCTTCTCCGGGAGAATCGATATAGATTAGGATAGTTAGGATACTAACAGAATGCGATAGTGCTCATCCAACTGATACAATACATAAATAGTAAAGATGCAATTTAAGCAATATGGCTTTTGTCACGGCTCCGGCGCTGGATGTATCTATTGTCACTCAATAAAACAGTTGATTGTTGTACATGGAGTTTCAAGCATACACTATGCATTCAGCAAGCATACAGCATGCAATGAGCAAGCAAGCAAGCAATCATGCAGCATTTTGTCACGTCTCCGGCACTGGATGTATCTATTATCATTCAATAAAACAATTGATTGTGAACATGGAGTTTTTATTTCCCTGTAAGCATGCAAACAAGCATACACTATGCATGCAGCAAGCATGCAGCATGCAAGCGAGCATGCAAGCGAGCATTCAAGCAAGCATGCAGCATACAAGGGAGCATGCAACATGCAGCAGGCATGGGTTCTGTCACGGCTCCGGCGCTGCGGGGCTCCGGCGGTCCCACGCGAGCTTATCGTCGCAGATGGTTTAACGCTCACCACCGCAGCTTCGTCTTGCTGGCCGGCTTCGCCGGCCAGCCTCAGCCGCGGTGGCAAGCGTTACAACCACCTGCTCCTCAACTCGCGGGCCGCCTCGCCCCTCCGCGCCTACGCGATTCTAAATTACACTCTAGGGGTAGGGCACGTGGTGCACTCTACGTGGAGTCGGATTTACAGCGATTCGTTTCTGTTACTAAAACTAAATTTTTAGCAAATGCAGCGAACGATCTATATATATACAATTCAGTAGATAGTAAAGTTAGATTAGGTTAGATTAGATTAGGATATAGATTAGAACACATCAGTTAAGAAAATATTTTTGAAAATTCATCCTTTAAGGGGGTAAAAAGGGGAGATTTCGTTTGTTTGAAAAATCTTATTCCTTGAGATTATAAACTTGAAACTTGGCACGAATGCGTATCTTATTAAATAAAAAAGTTTGATTATTTCAATATTTTTTTTAAACTACCCCATAAAGGGGGTGTCAAAGTTTGTATGGAAAAACTGATGACTATCAACACACATAGCTCAAACCACTGAACGGATTTCGCTGAAATTTGGCAAACAGATATTTATTGTGACACAGGCATCCGCTAAGAACGGATTTATGAAAATTCAACCCGTAAAGTGGTTAAACTTGGCACAAGGGGGGATTGGGGGATGTCATAGATTGTATGAAAAAACAAAAAACCTTAACGGACTGATCTATTTCAGAATAAATTTCCATTCCATACATTGTAGACTCTAAGAAGGGCTTTAAAGGGGTGAAATGGGGGAGATTTAGATTGTATGAAAAATCTTTTTTTTTTTAATTCATAAACTTGAAACTCAACACAAATACGTTCTTAATACATAAAACACAAATTTGTCATAATTCGTTTTTCAAAACATGGTCATGGGTCTTAAGGTGCTTATTCTTTTCAAAGAAAAAAAAAAGGATTACGAGTATATGGGGTTTTCGAGAATTGATCTCAAACAGGGGAATGAGGGGTTATTAAGTTTTTAGGGGAGTATTTAACTGCGTGCCTTGAATAACTCAAAAGTTTTTATTTTTAAGTTTTTGAATTACTCAAAAGTATTTTTAATCCCGGTCATAGGGTACTTTCATTTGCGGTAGTACGTTCCCGTTGGATTTTTTCCGACATTCACGTGGGCGAAGCCGCGGGCAAAAGCTATCTCTATGTCTATATATATAAAATTCAAAGTCCTGACTGACTGACTGATATAACAATGCACAGCCCAAACCGCTGGGTCTAGATATTCCAAATTTGGCACGTAGGTTCCTTATGAGGTCTAGGAGTGCACAAAGAAAGGATTTTTAGAAATTCCACTCCTAAGGGGATAAAGTAGGGGATGAAAGTTTGTATGAAAGTCCGTCAGTTTTGAATTTAGGATCTTCAAATATTGTGATTAGGCTGACGATTTAAAATAAATGTATGTGTTTCAGCGTTTTTGATAATTCCACCCTCGAAGGGTTAAAAAGGGGGATGAAGTTGAAAAGTCCTTAATTTACGAAGAAAAATCACAGAATTTACTATTTAAGCTTATGGTTGGAAGCTAACGCAACGGTGTTGTTAGAATTTCAACACTTAAGGGAAAAAAGGGGATGAAATTTGGTTATTAATTTAAGTTCTTTATTTTTTAAGTAAAAATCACTAATATTTCGGCTTATGGTTGGAAACTAACACAACGTAAATCGTTGTTTTATTGTTTATTTTCAACCCACAAGGTTCTGAAAAGGGGGATGTAGTTTTGTATTGAAGCAGTTCATTCGCTAAATTTTGTATTCAAGTAAAAATAATATAAGTACCTACACGTGTACTGTTTCTAGCTTTACAGTATTTTACATGCAGCGACTGTCTATCTGACCTCCACAACGCAGTTACTGGGTAATACGATACCACTTGGTAAAAATGGTTGTCAGAGTTTCGGGCTTCTGATTTCACGTAATGACTGTCAAAGATCCATGAATGACATCCAACACGATCCATGAATGGATCAACAGCTTAACGTGCTTTCCGAGGCACGGACGGGTCTCTGTATGTAAAGATGGTCACCCATCCACAGACCAACTGCGGCAAGTGTAGCTTAACCAGGTGGATACTGGTCCTTTACAGTAGGTATTTCTTTACAGTATTTCTCAAATATCACACGTAGTGGAGGACAATTAGCCATGAACAAAGCTCTATACTGTTATTGTTATAATAATTCATAATTATCTAGAAAAAAGAATTTATACTGTACGCAGACGAAGGAAAATAAAATAGTAACGAAGTCAAACCTTACATTGAATATTCGAATCTGATGCCGAAAATATAGTTTTTAGAATTTTGGTCTGTTTGTTTGTATGTATGTTTCAGTTTGCATAAAAAACGGATGGACGAATTTATATGATATTTGGTACACAGATAGTTTATAACTTGGATTAACATATAGGTTATTTTTTAATCCCGGTAGAACGTTCGGCTTATTCCACAAATCCCCCCTGAAAATCCCCCTTAGGAGGAAAAGTGGAATCTATAAAAAACCGTCTAGAATTCACCCTGATAATCCCGCTTAGCGGGGAAAACTAGAATTGAAAAAAAAAAACCCCATGATCCCCTGAAAGTGATTTTTTTTACATTAGGGTTCAGTTTTCCCCACTGAGGGGGATTCTCTGGGGGGATTAGTGAAATAAGCCGGATTATCAGTGGTGAATTCTAGACTGGTTTTTATATATTCCACTTTTCCTCCTAAGGGGGATTTATCAGGGGGGATTTGTGGAATAAGCCGTACGTTCCCGTCGGCTTTTTTTCGACATCCACGCGGGCGAAGCCGCGGGCAGAAGCTAGTAATTCATAATCCTCTCTCTCCTCTCTTATCTTCTTAATTCTTAATTCTTTCTACTTCGTCATAGTTACATATTATTATATATTTATTATTTTCCACTACATTGTAGTTCTAAGTATATATTTGAGTGATATTTATTTTAGAAGTATGTGTGTAAGTATATTCTCTTATTGTATGTTTATAAGTATTTAAATTAGTGTATACCTATTTTGATTTTATGTATATTTTTTATTTTATTTTTTCTCTTCTACACTTACACACGTTGTCTACATCTCTATATCTACTTTCCTATCGCAAATATGCTGGAAGAGATTTCATTAGAAATAAGCATCACCTTTGTACGTATTTTTCTGTTCCTTTCTTCTTGTCTATTTATATGTGTGTACATAAATTGTTAAATAAATAAATAAATAAATAATTCAGTAATTCAGCTCCTTGCGAAAAACTTTTTCTGGGGTAGGTAATACAAAATCTGGACATGGTATGATTTTGACCGCGTCCTCATTTTATATCAGTAAGGCCCTTCGTCCAAGATGCTCACCAATCACAAACTAGATAATATCTCGTTAGTACATTGAAGACAAGGAAGTTTGGCAATAATTATTTCTACACATGTGACTTCCCTGGTACCTCATTAACGGCATACTATGTACTCGTAAATGTCTCTTAAGAGCGCTATCTCCACTAGCACCACTCCTTTAGAAAAAGATTATCTCGTGACTGAGAAGGAACTATGAAAAACGGCTCTATCAGCTGCCTCGGTAAGTGTGTCTAGAATGTTCTAAATAAAGCAATAAAATTCGTTCTAAAGAAAAACGGCAACATTAGATCGTATTTTTTTGCTTCGAGTCTCAATATGAAAGTTCATAAAAGGTATTAGAATTTTTTCTAAATAAAGCAATAAAATTCGATCTAAAGAAAAACGGTTACATTCCTCTAGATCGTATTTTGTTGCTTCGAGTCTCAATATGAAACTTTATAAAAGGTATTAGAAAATTCTAGACACACTTACCGAGGCAGCTAATTGAGCCGTTTTTCATAATTCCTTCTCAGTCACGAGATAATCTTTTTTTATAGGAGTGGCGCTAATGGACCCGCGATTGCGCTCTTACTCGTAACTGTTCCCAAATTATGATGTTTAATTTTATTTTATTTTTTTATCCTTTTCTTTGACATAATCTTTTTATTATTTGACATTCCATAGAAGGTAAAACACAAATAACCTTGCAGGATGTATTACTAACATCATAAACGACAACTTTTATGGAAAAACCTAATAACACTTTGCCCGACCTGGGAATTGAACCTGGGACCTCATGCTCAGTACTACTGAGCATGAGGTTGCACAGCTTGCTTGGAACAACTAGACCAGTGGTTCCCAACCTTTTCTTGGTCAGGGACCACTTTTATATTATTCGTGTTAGCAGGGACCTCTATGTAGTTATAATAAAAATAAACTGTAATAATCAAACTGAAACTTTAATTAACAACTCAATAGGAAATAACATAACAAAAAATAATAATATTTTTAGGATAAACCTCTGTAATTTTGTATTAATGTGATTTCTACGATTTTCATCTTCTTCACGAGTTCGGCTATCCTAGGACTAATATTGTTACTCAAAGCCACACGCAAATCATCACTTACTTTCAAACGATTCTTCGCCTTGTTTTTAATTACCAACAAAGTAGAAAATCCTTGTTCACCTAAATAAGTTGTTAAGAAAATCATAAAATACGATTTCTCGAAGTTTAAAAATCATTCGCGGACCATATTTTGGCTTCTGCGGACCACTGGTGGTCCACGGACCACTGGTTGGGAACCACTGAACTAGACTAACGATAATTCCTAATTATTCACCAGAAACCAAAAATTGTGATTTGTGATCTTTACCAAAATAAACAAAAACCAATAATCGCTTACAAAAAAGAGGAAGAATTCCACCAACCCTCTAACAAAAGGCACTCTTTTCTAAGCAAGGGCCGAAGAATGAATGACCCTAATTCGTTATGTCCCAAGAATCTGCTAAATTAAGTACTGTTGTACCACTACTAATTTTAGTCAAGTGGTATGCCAATGGACTTAGGTAATACTCTTGTAGCTCCTTGTTTATTCACGAAGTTAATTGAGAGGATAAATAAGAGTAAGCAGCTTACGCAGTGCGGTAGATTTTGCAATTAGAAGGGAGAGGGATAAATAAGGATGCTGTTTGACAGCCGTTTTTTTAGGTACTGCGGAGGAAGGATTTTAAGTGTCGTCTTATTAAAGCCAGGATGAGTCAAAACGGTGAAGGAAAACATTGTGAGGAAACCGGTATGTTCAATGGATTGCAATCCGGAAAACCGGATCCGGTATCCCGGCGGATCCGGCATCAATATACACTTACCGGATCCGATGACCGGGTCCGGTGATTGCATATTTTGGAAAAATAACCGCGCTGTTGCATGAGTTTTGAAACTGGTCGTTTTTACAAACCAAAAATTGATTTTTTTTTTTAAACGAAAGGGTTAAAATACTATAATTCGGTAGTATGTTATATATAAGAATAAAACTGTATAGCATTCTCAAATAGCTAATTATTGCCATTATTGTGATCTTAGTTAAGGTTAATTATTATGTCGACGGGTCCTACGTAAACCAGTGTAAGTGCAAAAACCCAACTTTACAGGAGAGCAATTCAAAGTTTCTAAAGCTTGTAAATTTGAAATATTTGAAATTTTGATATGTTCTTGAATATTATTAGAACAATACTGCATAATTAAATTTCAGAATATTTGTTTACATGCATTTATGTAGCTTATTTTTCTTAATGTGTTCAAACAAGTAAACTGGTATAAGCAACCACTTGTACCAGTTTACAGTATACTGGCTGTTTTGCAAATTAAGGAACATGGAAGGATAAAAATTTATTTAAGATGCATTTTTAGGTACATTAATAAATTATTGCTTGTAATAATAAAAACATTTTTTATTTTTTTTATTGAATTTGAACCCTTGCACCAGTTTACTAAGTATTCAAAAACTACTTGTGCCAGCTATCTTTGTATTACTCTGCTAATAAACTTGATTATTTTTATGATAAATTGAAAAAAAAAAAAAAAATACAAAATAAAGGTTTATTCCAAGAAAATGGCATTATTATCAACCACTTTACTGCTATAATAATAAAAAAGACAAAAAAAAAGTATTCTCAACTTAATTATTTAATCAGTATTTCCGACATTATTATTAAAAAAATGCAAATGTACATGTAAGTGTAGTAAATTAATGTTTTCTATATAAATTCTCAAACTAATCAATAAACAAACTACTACCTACATTGGTGCAAGTAACTTACACCAGTGTTGACAGTTGTTTGGCTTAAAATAATGTCACTTATGAAGGTACATCAGTTTACATGTTTTTATCTTCGAAACTAATTGATATTTGTTTTTTTTTTTTTTTTTTCAGAATACAAAATATAGGATATTTTAAGACATTTTATGCAAAAAAAAAACAGTTTTCGTCATTTTGCGGGTTGCACCAGTCTACGTAGGACCCGTCGATGTAATGGTTAATTTTATAATTTTGATTAATAATATTGATCTCGCTCTACTTTATCTTTAAAACCGAACTAAGAAAACTGAACCAACACTTAGTTACGTTAAACACTGTTTATTTTTTTTAAATTTATTTGTGAAAATGTAATTGTTAACTAATTTTAAAATTAGTCATAATAAAGTCGATTTCGTATACGATTTTTTCTCTTTTTCACTTAACGGTCCATGTTTGAATGAAGGAAAGTTAAGTTATCCTGGTTAGATCAATCCGGCCGGATTGATGGAAATCCGGTCAGACCCGGCTGGATTGAAAATGAGGCCGGATTGCAATCCCTAGTCATGTGACATCTACCAACCCACACCGGGCCCACGTGGTAGATGACGGCCCACTCCCTGTCACCGAGATGAGGCCTTTGTCCCAGCAGTAGGAACGTTATAGGCTAATTAAAGGAGTTAATTGGAGGTAATTTTAAGCCCGTGTTCTTAAAACATCTGACTCATGAATCTACTGCTTTCAGCACCGCCGAAGACTAACGAGAAGCGAGTAGAGTTAGCAACCAATAATAATAATACCATTTATTTCAAGCAACACAGGCCCATAGAAAAATACCTTAACCTAAACATATATACTACGACTATGTTAGTAGTACTTCACTTAGCACTAGCTGCACTTTGTACTGTCCAGTGGAACTTGTTCGCGGAAGTGACGGAACACCACGTCCTGCGGCCAAAAGTCTTCTTCCATGACGATGGGCAGATACAGATTCGGAACACGCACGATGAACACCTTGAAGTTGACGTTCCGGTGCGATTCCAGTAACTGCACCCTCGACGTGTCCTTTGGCGTACGTACTCCGCGACGAACGAAAAACGACTCAAAACGAGTAGACGAGTAATCGCTAAAGAACGCAAAAGAAACATTTATTTGATTTATATTTTAGAACATTCTGAACATCCTACCAGAAAATATACACGTGGCCGGGCTGCAACGCATATGGTACTGCCCGGCCACAAACAAGTGCTTTTTAACAAGAGATATTTCTGGTACATTCTTTGATCGAAGGGTACATTTAAGTTATTCATTGGTACTGCAAGAACAATATAATAACATTTAATTGATACGTCTATAAATTACGAAATCGACTACGTCGCAACACACTGAGATTCCCATAAAATGGCGTATAGTGATTAAATGCAAGTTTTGCCATTCTACAATAAAATTGCATGCGACATTAATTATTATTTTTTAATTTATTTCATATCTCCTGTATCATTAATAGTTGACCCTATAGCACAGAATTAAGTACGAGTATACAAAATATCAGGAGCGTAGGACTTCATCTTCAGGTGGCGCACAGAGGGTAGATAAACAAAAAAGTCAGGTTATACTACATACTTCTACCCGCTATTAAGAAGTGTTTTTACTATTTTCACTGTTATTATGTGTAGTTATTGCGTTCATAATAGCTTACTACTACATGGATAGTTGTTGTTTACTCATAATTTTAATCAGATTTTTCCCTATAAAGCTGCAATTCAAGCCAATTTCACAAAACTTCAAATTTAATATCTTCGTTTTGTGTACTTTGAGTGCACTATATTTTGACGGACGTAAGGATAGAACAATGGTCCTTAATAAGACTGATACTGCTTTACATCGAAAAACTGCTGTCGAAGAGCATATTTGCTTCATATCTGAGCCAGATTCTGAGTACGTCGGACATATTTCAGTAGACAACGGCAAAACAGTCACGAGTAAAAAGAAAATTGTAGAATTTCTTGAACAGCGAAATGATTTTCGTACATCTTTGATGGCAGTGGGTTATGATGGTACCGCTGTAAATACAGGCAGGTACTTGAGAGACGATCTGAAGACAATTGTCTTAAAGACTATTCAACACAATTAATTATTTGTGCATCCAGAAAATTTTTTGCTTGCTATTTTACAAGACGATGCACCAAAAGTAAGAGAATTAGATCTTCGAAGAAGACGTCAGTTTCAGCACCCTTAACTTCAGATTGAGGCAACACACTATTACGATTTAATACACTGGTCAAAAGAAAAAGTTACCGAGCCACTAATGACAATGAAATACAGTGACGTCCAAATTAAAGAGATGATATCATCTAGAGACAATTTATTGTATTTCCAAAAGTTCCCTTGTCACACCCAGGCTATAGAGCGATGTGTTAAGCTTGTATCAGAAGCTTCTTCATCCGTTTGCGGACCAGAGGCAAGAGATAGGTTCATAAGATCAAGAATAAAAGTTAGGCAAGACTTAGCAGTTTTTGACACAAAATAGCAATATTTCCTTGAAAAACAAAGACCAAGGTCTCGAAGAAGACCCTAAATGCTCTTCAAAAAAGTGTATTTTGTTAAAATGTATATTATTCATTCAATATCTTCAGTAAAAAATTATAAAACATTCGTATTTCACTGGGAGAACCTAATATTTGTACGTCGAATTTTAGCTACTATATTGAAATTTTGAAACGTGGTGCGCCACCTGAAGATGCTGATTTAGCAGGCTGATTTTTTGCGTACATGTATCTTACTGCCCAGGTCAGTGATTGGTAATACAGGAAAAACATTATAAAAAAAAAAAAATCGCTCCACCCTATTGCACGTATTAAGAAAGTTATTGTTGTTTTCCTCGGGAACAGTACTTTTTTCAGGATGAAAAGTACCCAAAAGCTCTTTCTGTACAACTTTTGGTCAGTGGGTCGTCTTAAAGTTTTTTTTTTTTTTTCTTAATAAACCCTGACAACGTATATGCAAAATTTCAGGATGATCGGTTCAGTAGTTTAGGCGTGAAAAGGTAACAAACAAACAAACTTACTTTTGCATTTATAACATTAGTTAGGATAAGTATGGATTTATTTATTAGCTATTTAATTAAGTACCCACCTAGTGTAAATAGATAAAAAAAATTGTTGATCATTTTTAATACTATTTTCATTTACATTAATTTTCATCTCTGTGTACTTGCCGATGTTAATATTTTTTTATGAATTAACTTAACTTAATGTTATGAATTTTAAATTTATATATTTTTTTTAACTTTAAAATATATATTTTTTTCTATTATTATCAATTTTTTTAATATGTTTAACCAATTCTTATCAATTTTATAATGTCAAAGATTATTCAATTTTACTTTTACCAGTTTTTCAATTAGAATTTCATAAATATTTTTTTTATTTTTAATATTTGCGCTTACGTATTAGGTACTAACTAAGTTAGCTTATTTCTATGATTCATTGTGTTTTATGCATGTGGTGTTTATCTATAAGTAATTGATGCACTGTTATTTTACTTCAAAATGTATTATGTGTTTGTTTCAATGTATTAAATTGTTGGTGAACCTAATAAAATAAATAATTAATGCAATAATCTATTCCACCCCGACCTACTATTATTATCGTCAATAATAATAATAGCCCTCCCCGTCCCTTGCCGCTTAACGATGTGCCAGCATGGGGTTTAGCTGAGCCTGTAATCCAAACTCCCCATGACAATAATCAGAACCCTGATGTTATCCAGCCACCGTCGGTCCCTTGCCTTCCCTCCGACACTGCCCTAAGCCGAGGTTCGAACCCCACCTGGGGTGCCCTTAGCGAGCAGTCGTCTAGTTTATAAGTAGCTTTAGTAAAAACTCCCCTGGCTGGAGGCGTAAACTTCTTTTAGGAGCTTGCGGCACCACAGGATAGCCCAGTTAAGGAGTAGGAACCCCCAGTGGTTATAACTCCGAGATGCCATGCACAAAAAAAAAAAAAAAAAATATTTTCATCTTAATGTTTCTCGTGTTTCAATATGAAACTTTAAAAAAGGTATTAGAAAATTCTAGACACACTGACCAATATAGTTGATTGAGCCGTTTTTCATAATTCCTTCTCAGTCACGAGATAATATGTTTTTAAAGGACTGGCGCTAATGGACGGGTTACAGCGCTCTTAAGATTATGGGAAGAATGTCATACAGCCTACAATCGATAACTGTACATTATAGGTAATAATTAGTAATCACCAACAATTCACTAGTAATTACCAACTAACAAATGGTATTTTGAGCAAATTACAACATTACCGGACAAAATACAGACGATTTAATAAACAGGATGTTTGCTAAAAACGTCTCTAAGGGCCACGAAAATATTCAACTACCCCACAAACAATACAAGTTTACCAATTCAAAGGCGAGATAACAATTTCTTACAGAGAACTAGATTTTGCTTTCAAGGAACAACACTTTGTACAAAATGTGTATTTTTTTTTCTTTATAGTTCTTTGTAGTAAGTGAAGTGTTTGGTGTAATATTATGGATGATTACTTTTTGTTGAAATTTGATTTTTTTGTTTGGCGTTATTTGGCTTCAGAAAGATTTTGACGTAGATGACAACTATACAGTTGAACATGGATAAGTGAGAGTTCAAAGAACCGCAATCTCTTTTCCGCTTAACCCGAGTTTCTAGCTTATAGAGGTACAGAAATGGCCATTATCACTCAATAGAGGTTAAATAAATGATACAGCAAATATGCAATGAATAAATGTATGTATGTATTTTATGACACAAATATTACTCACAAAAAATAAACAATGAAACTTACACATCTATTTTAAAAAATCCGTATTTTTTTCTGTTTTCCGTTTTTACGTTTTGTACATGCTTTTCTAATTCGTAAATATCTAATATTGTGTTATCAACAACGGCAGAGTATTGAAAAAACTTGACTGTGTATATTAATATTATATCTCAAGTGCATTAATTTCTTGCTTCTTTGGAATGTTCTGTACTTCTGTATGCAAAGTCTGCGATCGGTCGGCTTCATCTTCACTCTCATTTCTGCCGTGAAAACTTAGGTAAAGTGAGCGTGAAGTGAGCTGTCAACAGTGTCAATCTCAAGCATCAGCAGTGCTATTCTGTAATAATCTCACGGTGAAAACTTAGGTGAAGTGAGCTTGAAGTGACATGTAATTCCACCTGATGCTTGGGATTGACAGCTCACTCCACGCTCACTTCACCTTAGTTTTCACGGTAAGATGGTTACAGAATAGCACTGCTGGTCAGTTCGCGTTGTCACAAAACACATTAAGCACGATATCCCCGAAATTACGATAGCCCCGAGATTTTAGAAAACAAACAGTACAGCTGCTATTTATGACTCATTGTTAAGTTCAGAGAAACAATGTGTCTTAAGGCGACGATAGCCAACTTTTAAGGCTCCCACATACTGGCGCGATATCGAGGGCGCGACAAAGATCGCGCTGCCTGTCGCGCTCGCGATATTGTTTGTATAGTGTATTTTATAATATTGTGGCCGACGACCGTTGCTAATACTCTTTTTAGGTAGTTTTTTATTGTTTTATATATCCTTTTTTTATTTTTGACGTTGTTGTTACCTAAGTTACTGAAAAACACGTACGTATTAAAATATAAGAATTGGAATTTGGCTAATACTTTTTTATTTAATACAATTAGTCATCCAAAATAATATTAGTATAGGTGGAGTATAGCGAATTGTAAGTGTACTATAATATAATAATATATAATAAAGTAATTTATTTCTCTCAAAAAGGTACAATTTTGATTCATAGCATAAGTTACATTTTCCGGTATATCCTTTGTGAGAGCTGGAGTCTATACTGGGTGTGGTTCCTGTATGACAGATCTCCAGGCTCACACCCTTAAACTATAGGTATACCTTTCCTAACCCTTTGGGGAATACAGGGGTGATGCTTTTTTTTTAAACGTTGCCCCTTATTAGTTATTTCTCCTGTACTGTGGGTGCGTCTACAAACATTTAAACTCACATACACAAACAGCCAGACCCGGAACAACTAAGTCTTACAAATATTTGTTCCGTACGGGAATCGAACGCGCGACACGCAGCGCAGCAGTCAATCGCTTAACCACTGCGCCAACCGTACCGTCTAATATTGACGACTTAATGACTTTCTATACTTACAAATAACTTGACTCCTACAGACACAGCTTCAGGGTTGCAAATTTTCCGTCATTCTTTATCACAAGCTCAACAACAACACATCACCTTCTGAATTCAATTACATACCCACCTTTCAACCTCAAGACGATCACCCTAACTTACTCTCGAATTCAGACAACCACTCCTTTGAACAAGTACCCTTAATACAAGTACCATTTGATTAAAACCAAACACCAATCAAACAAGGCCTTAAGTGCCAGCGTAAACTGTGCGTCTTGTCGCTGCGTCTTGTCGCTGCGTCTTGTCGCTGCGTCTTGTCGCTACAACAATACTCATGCAGCGAGAGCGTGCGACTCTCCTAACTACTCGTTACGACTCTGCAAGTCGACGCCCAGTATGCGGAGCTTTGAACAAAATATATAAAAACTAGCTTTTGCCCCCGACTCGGCCCGCATGGATGTCGGTTATGGCGTAAAAAAGTTGCCTATGTCTTTCTCCATATCCCAGGCTATACCTATCTCCTGCCAGGGTTGCGGGTTTGTCCGAAAGGGATACCGTGGCTTTAGTACACAGGCAACTAAAGGAACACGAGTGGGGTTTAGTGAGTAAAAGTCTGACACGCCAAACTAACAATAAGCTAATTTTTGAGTGCCATCTCCAATTACCCTCCAGTGGATCAAAGGACACAGTGGATCTTTGGGCAATGACGCTGCAAATGAACTTGCGAAGAGAGGCTCTGATATGGAGGTGCTAAGCCCGTACCCACTTCTCCCTCTGCCTTTCTCTCAATGTCGTGTGTGGATTCGCCAAAGATCGACCGAACTCCATAACAAGAGATGGTCACGGGTAACAGACTGTAGACAGTCAAAGTTGGCTTTACCGATGGTACACCCGCGATTAACCAAAAAACTTCTCAGCCTAAGTAGAAATAACCTTAGAATAATAATAGATACAATTACGGGTCATAATCTCCTTAACAAACATCTTTTTAACATAGGCGCCACAGACAGCCCCCTTTGCAGAGGCTGCCTTGACGCCGAGGAATCAGCCGCCCACGTCATCCTGGAATGCGAGGCCGTGGCTCCACAACGTGAAGAAATCCTCGGAACAGTGAGGTCGCTCCGTGAAGCCTGTTAAGCTCCCAGGAAGCTTCTGTGCTTTTTTTTGGGCGGAGCTAAGCTGGCTCTGTTAGCCAGAATCCCCACGCACAACGGACCAAATAGGAGTCTAAGCGCGGAAAAGGGAGCCCCATCATCATCGTCATCAAGTCTGACACGCCCTCCTGCTCCGCCCAGAACGGGAGAAGTTATTTGATAATTTCCCACCCAAAAAAAAATAAGGCTACACCTATCTCTGCCAAATTTCATGACGATCGGTTCAGCGGTTTAGGCGTGAAAACGTAACAAACAGACAGACAGAGTTACTTTCACATTTATAATATTGTATAGTAATATATAGCATATACAGTATGGATAGTATGGAAGTATGGATAAGTATGAAGTCGCCGAGCTGTCGCAGTCGCATGTCACATAATGTACGCCATATCTTAAGGCCAATTTACACGGTGCAAGTTTATTGCCTGTGGCATACCATAAAATTGAAGCAGCAATTATCTGGCACCGTCTAAACAACTCCCACACACGGCTACACATCAAGCTATATATCATTTTCAGTATAAGCTGATCTCGCATTGTATAGGATTTCCGCACAATGAGAGGTCAGCTTATACTGGAAACGAATAGATTGATTTGTGGCCGTATGTGCAATAGAATCGCACATACAATAAAATTGCATGTGCAATAATCGCACGTACAATAAAATTGCATGTGCAATAATCTCACGTACAATAAAATCGCAATCAATTCAGTATGAAAATGTCCAATCATTCAAACATGAGAGTGTGTTAATCGTTGCTACTTGCTGTTTAAAAAAAATCTTGAAAAGACATTCAATAAAATATAAATCGTTTGTTCGTCACTGTAAAATTGATTCAAGTATCAATTGTACAGTGACGAACAGTGACAAAAGATTTTAAACTTTAATATGTTGATGATTAAGTTCAAAATCGAACGAGATAATTTGACAGTTTGTGGTAACTTGGTGTGATGGCCACCGTACAAGGACGTGCAACTTTGTGTTTTAAACAAGGCAAAACGATAAAATACAATTTTATCGCTTGGTGTAAGTCGCCATCAATTTTATTATAGAATGGCAAAACTTGCATTTAATCATTATACGCCATTTTATGGAAATCGCACGCGTGTAAACACTGGTATGAGTGGCGGCATCTACAACGCCACATGCGAACTATGTATCAAAGACCTGACGTCACAAATCCTGCATCGCGCAATCAGAGTTTACCGCGCGACTAGCATGTACACAGTCAAATTTAACTCGTTTAAATCCTCTTATGGGATCATTGTACCCATCATTATGAATAACTTTTTCTATGGGACCAAACTTGAAATCGCGAAAAAAAAATCAGCTGTTCCCTACATTTTGACTGTGAATCATGAGTACTAAAGTTGTTCATAATGATGAGTACAATGATCCCATAAGAGGATTTAAACGAGTTAAATTTGACTGTGTACATGCTAGTCGCGCGGTAAACTAACAATGATCCCTTATGAGGATTTAAACGAATTAAATTTGATCCTGTATACAACATCCCAACATCAACCGTCGAGCAGTTGCCCACCAGAATCGACACTCGTCTGGTCGGAGTATCCTCCCTTTACTATAGAGTATGACTGAAATTTACAACCTGTTCATCAATACCTCTAGACATGCAATTATTGAATGCAATAATTGAACGTGCTTCATGGCCTGCGATTATTGCTATCGAACGTTCCAGAAACTTGCACCGTGTAAATGGGACTTAATGAAGAACGCATTTGTATGCAAACGGGTACCAGGATGTGTACCTATACGTACAATGGGTACCATGGTCGGTTTGAGGACGTGCGAAATGCTAATTTCTGATGTAGTTTGGTGTGTGTTTTGCTGTTTTAAGTTGTAGGTGTTTGTGTGAGTTGGAATAAGGTAACTGCAAAACCGCAAAACGACGATGAATGCTTCATTCAGAATATTTTGAAAAAATCACACAACAAGACAAAAAACGAAGCAATCAAAAATTAAATAGAGAGAATATTTTCGAAATAGTGTACTGAATAACATTCTGTGACGTGTTATGGGTTAAGAAAAAGATCAGAGTTGCAAAAAAAGCATCAAATAAATACTTTAAGATTCAGTAGGTTGCGTGTTCATATCACGTCGGGGTCACCAATTTAGAGGTATGAGGAACAGGGTGTAAAGTTCACTCATACTCTATAGTAAAGGGAGGATCCTCCGACCAGACGGGTGTTGTGTCTGGTAGGCAAATGCCCAACGGTTGATGTCGGGATGTTGTATATACGAGTATGTTAGTCGCGCGATAACCTCTGATAGCGCGATGCAGGATTTGTGACGTCAAGTCTTTGATGCGTAGTTCGCATGTGGCGTTGTTGATACCGCCACAGGTTAACCAAAATTAAGTCTGTGGTGGAACTCATTTCTATTCACACTGTAAATAATATTTTATGAAGTGTATTCACGAAATGTGGACTTAATAACAAAGACTTAAAATCACGACATAGTGACGCAATATTAACTGTATTTTTGTTGAATACATGATCAACTTAAATGGGACTCAAGACATGTCTGCTGCATGCCGGACACATGCCCTGAGACAGGGAAGCGGGGCTGCGGCAGGCCACATAGGAGATGGTGGGATGAACTGGACAGATTCCACCAAAACTGGAAGGAAAACACGTGGGCTTGCCAATGATGAAAGGAGTGTAGGGAGGCCATTTCCCAGGAGCAGGACAGGGAAGGATAACAACAAAAAAACATGATCAAATCAAAATGTTTTTTCTTCGGAAACACAGACTACTTAGAGATATGTTCGGAAATCTAAAAAGAACCAGACCACAGAAAACCCTATTAGACAATAGACAGATGACAGACATAATACATTTATCCTATCAAAACTCTATTTTGACATGGACAATAAAGCCTCGGTTTAGTCCGCAAAAAGGTTCGTTTTAACTATGGATTACCTTTGTACAGACAACTATGAATGTAATCCTATATTCTAGCTAAAATCAACGTGAAATTACTGTAAGTATATATTTATTTTATGAGTAAATTTTGAATAGAATTTGAAATCAACATGTTTACAGTTTAAAAGCGTAGGTAGACTATATTTTTATGTATCCCAAAATGTACTTTTACATAACCGGGGGTTCCGTGTGGTGCCGGGCGTAAAGAATAGCACCACCCCATCCCTCCTGTGGATGTCTTAAAAGCCGAGTAAGGAACTTACTAGAGAATGTGCAGCAGCGTTCTCTATATGCATTTTTAACATCATACTGCGATTGCCAATCCGCCTGCCAAGCGTGGCGATTAGGCCTGTGTCCAGCAGTGGACGTCTTTCGGCTGAAATTATGATGATGATGATAACATGACATCGTAACTGTATTCCCAAAAAGGGTACCATGTAATAAATTGGTGTATTAAAATACTTCGGAAGACGGCGGCGAAAAACGAAAATACAGAACCAAGGACACCGACTTCCGAAACCAGTAATTTTTCAGTTTGTAGTGTTTTTTTTGGAAGCCGGTTGTTTTCACTTTTTAATTGTGGTAGGTAAGTTCGTATCGTGAAATGGCCAGGTAGATTCCGATATGGCCATTTCAACTATCGGACCACGACATATAGATACTGGCTTTGCCAAACATGCACAGACATGTTTGCCTTTAACCTTCCTCGATAAATGGGCTATCCAACACTAAAATAATGTTTCCTGAGATAAGCGCGTTCAACCAACCAAACAAACAAACAAACTCTTCAGCTTTATAATATTAGTTTAGATTGTATAGCCAATCTCCGCAACTACCAATATGTTTTAATCCTTTCCTAATCCCCGGGAATACCCGGTCCAGATAAGAGATATTCTTGCAGTATTTTCCGGTCCAGCGAAACTGGATTATCCCGTTAAAATATAACCGGGTGTCAGGCGAACCGTGAAATGCGTACCGGATCGAGTTTCCTATGAATTTTATTTACGAAAGTAGTTTTATGGAAGTATGAATGTCGCAGATTTGAGGAAATGTATATGATTTTGTCGGTTTTGGTATGATGAATGTTACATGGAGATCGAATTTGGGAATGTGGAATTTTGTGAATGAAAATGTAGTTTGGTTTATTTTTGAGTTTATTTTCCGGATTGTGTCATGTCAAAATGTCAATGAACTGCGGAATATTTACCATGATGAAGGTTTCGACTGACGGACTCGCACTCCAAGGTTTCCGCGCTGTATAAAGATCGAGCAAAAGACGCCAAACAAACACGTTTCTTGTATGGGGACCACCTTTAACTATTATTAACTTTGTTACATTCTACATTGTTCTCACCTGTATAATTTCAATATGAATGATGTAACCAATATTTTGTTTTAAAAGAGTGTCCGTGGAGTTTCTTGCCCGTTCTTCTCGATAGGAACCTACTACGCGTTGGAATGAGAAAATTGCTTCATCTTTCTGACTGACCGACCCCTTGACAATTCAAAAGTGCCTGTAATTGGATTATTTGAAATAAATGCTTTGAATTGAGTTTGATTTTGAGTATAAGCTACAGCTAGACAGCTTAATCAAAAATCTTAAATTAATTTATTCATTCACTGACAGACAACGGACAGCCTACACAGCTAGGTCTAGAAGTATGAAATTTTCCACCTGAGTTCCTTAGATAAAAAAGGTGAGCACTTACAACAGATTTTATAAAATTCGTCCCCTTATTTTATTGCAGGAGATCAACGCAGTCAGAGCGCTGCCTAATCCGGCTCGAAGGACCACTATTACCGACTGCTAACGCTGTTCACGATATGATGTGAACTTTTTATAAAATATTTATCTTTGTTTTTTTATTGGGTTTTTATTCTTTATTATTGATACGTGGTTGTTTTTTGCACAATCTCTCAATATACTTATAATTCTATACCGAATGGCTGTGTTTTTCTTACAAAAGTGCTAATACAAAAAAGTTCATTCAAATTAAATGTTGGGACATACACATACATATACAGTGTGTGTGTATGTGTGTTGTGCTGTGATTAATGGAAATATAAAATCAGTATCCAATATCTGTGTATTACCTACATTAAAATAATCAATCTATAAATAGACAGTACCTTCAAGGCAAAATTGTGTGACTTAATCATATGAAAGTTAATGACACACACCCCACACACATACTCACACCTATACATAAACCTTACGGAATCATTCACTAAATGGTGGTGAAAACCGCATGAAAATCCGTTGCGGAGTTTGGAAGAACAATGCGGTCACACAGACAGTCGAAAAGCGACTTCAATTTATAATATATACAGATATACAGAAGCAAAGATAACGATATAAGGAAGACAGATTCTCCGCTAAGAAAACTTGAGATACATCAAACAGAAACTTTGAATGAACATTGAGCGTAAAACAAAAGATAATAATAACAAGAGCAATGAGAAAGTTGCATGTAATCCTTGCCTCGGTATGAAGCTCACAACTTTGTTCATTAGGGAACTGATATAAATCAAATAATAGAAATCGGAACTTCGATATGAGTCCGTCTTGAAAACGTGACTGTACTTCTGTATTGGAAGAAACTGGTTAAGATGCACTGATCAGGGCTTGAAATACCGGTATTTTTGGGAACCGGTACTGTAGGTGTGATACCGGTCCCAAACGTATTACCTGTACTATTACTACCGGTACCAAACGCAATTCCTGTACCATTGGTATTTCTAATCAGTATCGGTATTGTACCAGTACCAATGAAATATTTCCGTAAGTTTTTTTTTATAAAACGTTGCCCCACACTAGGAATTTCTCCTGTATCGTGGGTGCGTTTACAAACATTTAAACTCACATACACAAACAGCCAGACCCGGAACAACTACTTGTAGGTCATACAAATATTTGTTCCGTGCGAGAATCGAACCCGCGACACGCAGCGCAGCAGTCAATCGCTTAACCAATGCGCCAACCGTGCCGTCAAAAAAAAAAAAGAAAAAAAGTTAGAGTGAGAAAACAGATAAAGTAAGTAAAAAGGATAGCTAATAAGCATTTGATAATAATATATAAGATAACAGTCTTCAAATAGTAATAATAATATGTATATAAAAAAGGAGGGGAAAGAATCAAAGGGCATCAAAAAATTCGTCCGCATCGCTGTCAAAAGGAGAAGTGCCCAAAAGGCTGGCAGCATTGCCACGTTGTATGGCAATGCTGATTCTTTTGCCAAAAATACCCACCTTATATTTGTATATATGTGAGCACCATATATCTAACACATAATTATTTATCCGTCATTGCTTCATTTTTAATTATTTTTACCTGTTGTGGTATAGTAATTTTATTCTAGGTACATCGTCTTCACATATATAATTGATGTATACAAAGTATTGTAAAACAGTTAAAAAAAGTAACGGTGGAGTTTCTTGTTTATTCTTTTTTATACGAAACTATGTTTTGGAAGGGGCGACTAGAATCAATTTTGTTTCCGTGTAAATTTTGACGTTCAAAAGTGCCATTTATGTGCCTGCTCGCGACTTCGTCGGATAGAAAAGAATTCTAAAAATCGCTGGTTTTTATTCTACTAGCTGTTGCCCGCGACTTCATCTGCGATCCAGGATGAAATGTAGCCTATGTCCTTCTAATATAATTCAATCATGATTCGAAAGACACGTGGCGACATCTATTATCATAAGAACGTTATTGTTGTTTTCCTCGGGAACAGTATTTTTTTCGGGATGAAAGGTACCCTATGTTCGTTTCTGTACACCTGACAACGTATATGCAAAATTTCAGCAGTGCTATTCTGTAACCATCTCACCGTGAAAACTTAGGTGAAGTGAGCGTGAAGTGAGCTGTCAACAGTGTCAATCTCAAGCATCAGGTGGAATTACACGTCACTTCAAGTTCACTTCACCTAAGTTTTCACCGTGAGATTTTTACAGAATTGCTCTACTGGATGATCGGTTCAGTGGTTTAGGCGTGAAAAGGTAACAAACAAACTGACAAATTTACTTTAGCATTTATAATATTAGTTAGGATTACTCTTCTTTAGTTACCCCCTTTATATTTTTATTACTTTTCTTCAATGTACAGATACACCAGATTCGACTTTTTTATTATATGTATACATTTAAAATTAATGCTTTGACTTTGACTTTTCCACAGCATAAACTATTTTCAGACGTTCCTATCATCATAATCATTGGTAGCCTTGTTCCACCTATCGCTAAGCAGGCCTCCCTTCTGTACCATGCTCCCCTGGTCTGTGCGAGTCACATCCGAGTCTTCCCTGCGATCTCCTGCAGATCGTACACCTGGCCGTTGGTCTGCCAACGCTCCTTCTACCACGATCCAATCTTCTCCACGATCTAATCTGATCCAATACAGACGACCGGACGTGTCTCTAAATTATTTATTATTATTTATTTATTTTTCAACTTACGTCTATCCTTACAGGGAAACCTATTGCGATAGCGTACTTATCTAATCTTATTCTAACTTATAATTAACTTATTATTATAATTACATTTTGTAACTTAGTACAAATAAAGCATTCATTGTGAACTCACTCAGAGAACAACAAAATAGGTCCGAGTCACTAGCTATAAGGTTAGGAGTGCGGAGTGCACGCGTCAGTGGCGCCTCACTTAAAAGATTGGTTCGTGCGCGCGGCTCCGCCAGCAGCCGTGGCTGTCGTCGTCGCCAGACGTACCTGTCCGGAACACACAAACCTATGTGCCCTAAAATGTCCGCATTATGTACCTTCCCTCTAAGTATCTTGAATATGTACGAGATGAGTGCGTGATCCCTCCTGACCCTCAGTTCGTTATATCCAACCATACAAAAAAAAAACACTACTCTCTCCTCTTTTTTTAATTCTTTGCACTTGCTTCGTGATTATTTCTATCTATAAATCTGTAATGTTTATGTTGTGCAATAAAGAGCCTATCTATCTCAAATCTATTATTCAATCCTGTTATACTGTCCTACATAGATTAGGTGTGAAATTGAGGGTCTATAACTTTCCCTATCCCTTAGGAATAATCTTGGAAACCATTGGCCCGAATTTGATGGTGATTTTATCATTCCACAGTTTATTATAATAAGGTTCTGGGCTATAAAAAATCACTCTCTTCGGGGCGTCACGCTGAAGACAATGAATTTTGACGATTTAAGTGTCAAAGGAGAATACATTTTGGTAATTCTTTGGTTCAAAATGTAAATTCTTTTGTGTGTTCTTGTGTGTACTAGTTATTTTACACAAACACAAGACTAAGGGTGTTACCACACCAATCGATCGATCGTCGATCGATGCCATCGTAATAATACAATTTGTGTTGCGTGCAGCCGGATATTGCGTGCAGCCGGATATTGCGTGCAGCCGGATATTGCGTACTGCTGATATTCAGCTGTATGTGTTTAGACTGTAGTCTAAACCGGTACAACTGTTATCTAGGATCCCTTTCAAATACAAATCGTATTGGTTAGGATATTCTGAGAACAATAATGTGTTTGTTAAATTCGGTGTTAAACTCAAAAATAAATATAAGTTGAGTTTCTACAAAATATAGGTACAGAGTACACAGCCCAGAAATATTTGGCGTATTTATACGATTTTATTTAGTTCACTCTAAAGTTATTTGTACAGTAGGCTCCACATGAGTAGTAATACTTTGACCTTCAGCTGGTCTAACGAAGTACAGAGTTTCAATAGAATAAGAGGCCAGCTTATACTGTCTTTTTTACGACTGGCGAGTGGCCTACCGTACACTATCGAGACACGAGGTTCCAAGTTTTTGTACTATCTACCACTATGAGCAAACGGCATAGGTAATACACGGTATAACCGTTATACATACCCGTTTTTCCTGCCGTGAAAATCTACGGTTGATTTGCCGTGTGTATGCATCGTCGTCAGTGTTGTATGGATCACTATGAAAGCACGGCTCGGCGGCACTACGGGACTATTCCATCGCCGTATGCCCAGTTTTCAGATTATTTTACGATGCGGCTAGCGCGCCGTACCATAAAGAAACCGTGCCGTGTCAAAGGGACTGTTAATTCTAAGATTTCATTTGAAAAAAGGCAGCCTTAGTTCCTTAAGTCTACTTTCCGCATCAAATCCCCCAAATAGCTACACATACTTACACAAAAGCCAACATATTCCAAAGAGAACCTTCTTCCACTATCCTCAAACCCTGAAAACACAATTTACACTATTTTTAAAGGCGACTGGCGTTGAATGCGCTGTCGGATATTGGCCGGCTAGCGTCATGTTGGCCGGAAATTGGTCGTTAGCCGCGGTCTGTGTGGACGCGCCCTTTGTACTTAAAGTGAACTCCATTTAAGATTTTAAAGGGATTTTGTAGGGTTGGGGCTAATTTTCCTGTTTCTTATTTGGGGGTATTGTAGCGTCTTTGGGCCTATTTTCAGTTATTCTATTTTAAATCGCCGAAGTCCAGTTCATTTGTATATATATAAATCAACGGACTGAATAATATTGAGGAATGATATGAAAGAGAAGGAAGTGAATGATAGCGTGATGGTTGACAAGGGAGAATGGAAAGAGAAAACATATTGCGCCAACCCCAAGTACCATGGGACAAGGGCAGAGAAGATAATGATGGACTAAGGGCACCCACACAAAACCGCTATGCGATGCGGTACGATAATTCTTGCGGTGCATTCGTGCGAGCTCGCACGCAGATATTTGCGATGCGTTGCGAATTCGCAGTTATGTGTGGGAGCCCTAAATAATATTGATATTGACAATTAGTAAGTTACCTTGTTATGTGTTAAGTATGACTGTAAAATTTAATTAGTTAAAATGGATTATTTTTCGTTATTAGCCTTAAACAAATTCTGACATTTTGAAAGAAACAAAGAAAGAACAATTTTTTTATTAGGGACACGCACAGGAAATACAAACAGTAAAAAAGGAGGATTTAAAACTAACAAAATTTACATTGTAAACAACAACAAAAAACATAGTAGAAAAAGACCTGTGCGAGGCCAAAAAGGCTCCTATCTCAGCATAATGCTGCTTTATTTAAAAAAAAAATACCGCAGCGCTGGTAATCTGATAGGGCCCGTTTTTGACGTGAATACTTTAAATTTGCTTCCATAGTCGGAGGCAATTCAGAAAACTGTTGATAACAAAATCGGGGATACAGTTTGGTGTTGCAGTTACATATCTATCAGCTACATCCAAAATGTAATTACACCTGCACTCGATGGCTAAAGGGTCAAAGAATTCGCTCAAATAAAATATTACCCGTTATGTACACGTGTTTACGTAAAACACACGGCTGTGTCCACGACTCAGCCACACCCCGATTTGTTGTAGTGGATGAGTAGGTGTTCCACTATAAGTACGTATAATAATAAAGTGCAAACACAGCATAAACATTCAAGGCGAAAGCGTCAGGATAGCCCGCGATTACCACTGTGTGGATCGCCCGGAGGATACGGTGGAGCATACGGTGGAGGTCTGCCCGGCTTGGGTAGAACACCGCCGTGTCCTCACGGAGGCGATCGGTGGCGGCGATCTTCGCGTCCGGCCCTGGTTCAGGCCATGGTCCGGAGCGAGAGTGCATGGGAGGCAGTCACCTCCTTCTGCAAAGTAGTAATGCTCGCGAAGGAGGAGGCGGAACGCGTGAGGGAGCAGCAGTCTGTGTGCTGCAGGTGACGCCTTGGGCGGCGGGAATCGATAGCCGATTCCCGGCCACCGTAGGCGCAGCCCTGCGAATAGCAAGCTATGGACAGCTCGCCGTCCGGTAAGGACCAGGCCTGGGTCGACGCCGCGTTGTGTTGCATGCGCGCCTCAAAGAGATGTCAATACGCACTGACGGGGTCCGCTAAGACCGGTGCCTGCCAAGGTTGCGGGTTTGTCCGAAAGGGATACCGTGACCCTGGCACACAGGCAACTGAAGCAACACGGGTGGGTTTTAGTCAGTTAAAGTCTGACACGCCCTCCCGCTCCGCTCGAATGGGAGAAGTTATATTATAATTTCCCACCCAAAAAAGTTCATATTATTATTATATATTTTTTTATTTTTTTACGATATGTTTGCTCTTGACTTTAGTCTAGGTCAGAGGTGACAGAGACAAAGTCAACGATGGAGTGAGCTTACCCAAAAGAAGCCTGTTCACTCTCACTTTGAATAGATTAGGGTTGTATGCGTTCGGAAACACAGACGCAGGCAGAGAGTTCCACTCCTTTGCTGTGCGCATTATAAAAGACGTTTGAAAGCGCTTAGTGCGAGTTGGTGGAATATCAACTAGGTAGGGTAACTTGCAGTGCGTCTAGATGTCCGATGGTAGAAGGGGGCCGGTGGAATGAGGCCGTGGAGTTCATGGGCACACTCGCCGAATAATCCTATAGAATGACTATTTCATGAAATCATAACATTTAGGATTATACTAACTTAAGGCGTTGTATTACTAATTCTAATGATTATAATTCTGTAAATACATATTTTTTACGGTCGCGAATCATACTTTAATCAACATACACCAAATTTTTGCAAAATTGCAAAAATCGTAAGAAAATTTGAATTTCGCGGGCTACTTTAGCGCTTCCTCCTTAACTATATTTTTCTAGTTACTAAAAATAAATCAACAACGAATAACTGTAAACATATAAATGCTACTCCATTTACCCACAGTAAAATAATAAACACAACTAAACTAATAAACTCAGAGAAAACCAGCTACCCGTAATCAATGATTTAAAAACTTTCCGAAACTTTGGAAGTTGAGAAATAAATAACAGTTTTAATTAAATTTATAACTCTTGTGTGAACTAGCTTTGGAGTCGAGAGTTCCAACGGCTACTCCCTCATAATTCTCGTTTACCCGGTATCCTTTCGGTACCGAACTAAACAAGCGGTATTTTTTTAAGTTTTTTAATATATTTTGTAGCAAATCACTTGAATCCTTTAACCTCTTCATAAATCGCGAAGGTTTTTTTTTGAATGTTTCTTTTTTATTATTTTGACGTTTCATATAAATTTTAATACCCATAACGATACCGAAACCACACTGACAAATGAACAGCCTATAAATACCGGCTTTTTGCAATTTAACAATTTCGCGAGGGTTTTTTATGGAATGGTTTTGCCTACATTTTCGGTACCGGTACCGATACAGATAATAGACGAGAATGAGAAAGCAGCCTTATTTTATGAAAGTCCAGCCAAATGACGTTTATTTACTGCAGTTTGTGCCTTGGACCAAAGTGATATAATAACGAGTTTGTTGTTTTTGGTGCTAATAGGGCACGATGGCGCTGCAAGCCGTCTGAAAAGTTTATTCAAAGCTCACAATATGAATCTTCTCAGTGAATTCACTAACTAATAATACATAACTGAAAAATAAAATATACATATAGAAAAAGAAAAAGAAAATATACATAGTTGGCAAAAAAAAAAACAACATTCAGTGTAAATTCATTTCACTGACTAAATTAATAGTCAGTGAAATGAATTTCATTTACAACGAAGCACACAAAGTATTATAACAGCACCTACTCGGGTGCGTCTCATAACGTATAAACTCATTTGGTCTAATTTCATTTTATTATCGTTCATAAGATATAATCAACGTGAGATATACCAACTGTTGATATAATTTCTTTACATATAACATTTATTTATTATAAAACTTAATTAGTATAACGTTGTTTGATATAACGTTTATGTAACCGAAAATCATTTGGACTAAAGTTTAATATGTATATTGTTTATTTAATCGAAAATCATTAGGTCTAACGTTTAATATATATAAAAAACGTCATTATGGTTAACACCCCGACTCGGATAGGTTAGGTTTTTTTTTTTTAAACCCCCCAAAAATAGGAGCCCCGCGAAGCAGGGCTCCGTCAACCTATCTTAGCGCAGGTGGTAATCAGTTACTAGTTATGTTTAATATCTACTTAGGTTATCTATAACTACGATAGAACTTACAAAGAAAAAAACAACGAAAAAATACTTTTAACTGAGCAAGATTACGCACACTAAATGTCAACTAACAATAACTTTTGTTGAGCTACCCACAGACTACAATATAAAAATAATACTAAATAAACTAACCCGTGTTTATGCAATTTTGCTTTGTGTTTTTAAGTAGGCGTTTTCATCATATTAGTTCCAAATAAGTTTTATATCTTGTGCGTGGTATGTCAAACGATTTTATATTTAATGTATGTTATGTCAAACGATGTTATATTTAATGTATGTTATGCTTATAAAAATTATTTATTTTAAAATTATATCAATCGTTCATTATATTAACTAATCGCTATATTAAATAAAATTATAGGTTCCGTTGTTATATGTTGTTAATATTAGAGATTTTGTTGTTATATCATCTATTACTTACCCCACCTACTCTACTCACATCAATCGAATCGATATCCATTTATCCATAGTTTATAATATCAAAGGCCGTTCCAGAACTGATATTACGTATCGGTACTGCAGCACTTTGCTATGTAAATCTTATGTCGAAGTGCATTCGGTATTCAACCCAGCCGCCATCTTGAGCCACCTTGTACTGTCAAAGGAGAATCTTAGGAAGACGACTCGTCTTAGAATTTGAGTTGGTTGAAATAATATGAACCCTAGTAGCATTTTCCGTTGGCATTTAGTTGGGCCACCTTCAGAGGTATGTGGCCCAACCAAACGCAAACAAAAATGCTACTAGGGAACGGTATTGGTGTTGTAACTTTTGCATTTTTTCTAATTGATTAAATGAGTTTCTACGTGAATTTTACAGAATACCACTAACGACGAAGTACTTGTTCAACGCCATCAATAATCACTGCCAAACTCATTGATATATTAAAAGGAGGAAGATATGTTACACGCTAACATCGCAGTCAGTCAACGTGGGCTCGGTGCAAGACTACATGCACCAAAACTCACACATCTGTGATCAGTGTGATCACAGTCGCAAACCTGCAGTTACCGATAGACAAGAACAGAGTTATGAGACGTCGCTGTCGTGCGAGCGAAATCGCGTTAGCTGCTGAATGTTGGCCGAATGTTTACGATTACGAATGAAATTGACGCAGAACAAACATGGCGAAGCAACCAGTAAATATTATTATAACTTTCAACAAATTAGCAATTTTTGGCTGTACTTACGAGTGTTAAGTAATCCCGTTTGTCTTATTTTTCTTTCTTGTATTATTAAAACACTGTTTAGCTGCACAAGAAGTCATTTTGATGCGTATTTATCACACAAAAAAACTGTAATTATGGAGCTGTTTGATCAACGATATCCTGTGCGCGACTGAGTGCCAACTAGGGGCCATCTCTCAGTTTGATAGGACCAGGCGTTGTTTCTTAGTCCCGTATCTGCGCTTTTAATACATCAATGGCCAAACTCCTAATTTCATCACTTAACTTAACAATATATTTTCGTGATCCCTCGTCTATTCAGACCTCGAGCTCATTAAGTCCTACCGCGTCGCCGCAGACAATGATATATGCCGCTGCACCTTCTGAAGCTTTTAACGTTATATTGCATTCGTGTGGGTAGGACACTGACTAATTTGACGCTATTTCAACTGAACCGCTGCGTACCTAACTGTAAAAGTATTGTTTTTATCTCATGTTTAAATACTGGTCTGAGAATTGAAAGACAAAAGAAAGAAAGCAAAATATATTTTATTTGGGACACGCAAAGTAAAAAAGGAGCGTTTAAAAATTTACATTAAAAAAAAAGCTGTGCTAGGCCAAAAAGGCTCAACATAATGCTGCGATATTTAAAAAATAAAAATGAATTAAATAAAAATAATATTTAAAAAACATATAAAATATAAATTATAAAAAATATAAATTTATTTAATATGCGCTCTGGTATTCTGATCAGTAATGCCATGGACACACCTACGGACATCTATATTACGTCCCACTAGGGGATTAAAATATAAATAAAGAAACCAACAAACAAAAACAAATAAAAACCTCAGTTTTATACAATCAATATTACGATCGACCCACGCCCAACGTTCGAACATCACTTGTCTATGCTATAGATAGACTATTGTTTATAGTCTATGACAAGCGATGAGACGCGGGCGCAGGCGTCCGGCTGTCAATGTATTTAGAAAAAACAAAGTATTGATACAACTAAATAAAATTTAATTTTCACTTCAGTAGCTCAAACATGTAGGTTTTGCTGCCTGAAATCAGTGAGCAAAATGCGATTTTGCTCACTGAGTGAGACCAAGTAACTTCTTATTTTTATTTTTTTTTTTTTTTTCAGTACGCCGCGCATATCTTATTCATCCTTGGGTTAATCATACAATTCGAAACATTCACACTCTATCTCTTTCCCGCCATTAGAAAGAAAGAGAAACAAAGACCAGCCCTTTCGAAGTACCGATTTTGAATTCGACCTCAAAGACAAACACGTTCGGAATTTCGTACTAACTAAAGAAATTTTGCAAAAAGATAATTATGTCTTTTAGTATAATTTATTGAATTTTTAACTTATTGTTGTATTTAAACGAAAATAAGTATTTACTGCAAATAAAACTGATATTTAACCTGTAAATATTTATTATCTCCTAACGTGTTCTCGCGGTTTGTCCCACTAGTTCTACTGAATAGTTCTACGGTAGAACTAATGGGATTTTTTTTTTCTCACTAGTACTACGATATTAGGTTTAACAAAATAGTAGAACCATTGGGATTCTCTATTCCCTCTATTCCCACTTGTTCTACTGAACAGTTCCACGGTAGAACTATTGGGAGTTTGTGTTTTGTTCTCACTAGTACTACGATATACTATATTACAAAATAGTACAACTAGTGGGAGTCTCTATTTCCCACTTGTTCTACCTGTTCCATCGTTAGAACTAATGGGATATCGTTGCTGAAGTGAAAAGTTATGTGTGTTACACGAGAGCAAAGTTTTTTGCATCTCGTGCCTTTAAATCCCTCGCCACACTCAGGCTTCAATCGTTGAATCCTTCGCTTGCTCAGGATTAAAAATCAGCACTTGCAGGAAAAAACGACTTTGCTCTCTTGTTGCACAAATAACTATTGATATGTGAATTGCTTTGAATAATGGACAAATTTATAATTATTTGATATTTATATCCTGCTAATGAAAATAACCTACCTATTTATATTTGTACGCCGTTATGGCAAAATATGACTGTTTAATAAACAATTTAATGTAACATCCTGCATGCCGTGTTTGTGTATACTTATGTTTTGGATAAATAAATGATCTTATGTTATCTTATCTTAACTATAACAATAAGTGAATAATAAATTGATCTTGCACCAACAATCACTTAATAGCTTTTAGCGCTGAATGTATTCAAAACATCATTCTGAGTCATACGATCGACGGTAATGGAACAATACTTTGGCAGAGACTAAATCATGTTATATATAGGGTGTATCTATGCAAACACGAAATATTTTAAGAGATACCATGAAGCCATGGAAACATTTTTTTTTTTAAATCTGAGTATATTAATCATTGATGTATTAAAAGCGTAGATACGGGATTTAGTAACAACGCCTGGTCCTATCAAAGTGAGGGATTGCCCCTAGTTGGCACTCAGTCGCGCACGGGATACGCGTTGATCAAACAGCTCCATAATTACAGTTTTTTTTTTTTGTGATAAATACGCATCATAATGACTTCTTGTGCAGCTAAACAGTGTTTTAATAACACAAGAAAGAACAGAGTTATGAGACGTCGGTGTCGTGCAAACGAAATCGCGTTAGCTGCCGAATGTTGGCCGAATGTTTACGATTATGAATGACATTGCATGTGGCAGAACAAACATGGCGAAGCGACTTACGAGTGGTAAGTAATCACTTACCACTCGTAAGTACAGCCAAAAATGCTAATTTGTTGAAAGTTATAATAATATTCGTTTGCTTCGCCATGTTTGTTCTGCCACATGCAATGTCATTCATAATCGTAAACATTCGGCCAACATTCGGCAGCTAACGCGATTTCGCTCGCACGACTGCGACGTCTCATAACTCTGTTCTTGTCTATCGGTAACTGTAGGTTTGCGACTGTGATCACACTGATCACAGATGTGTGAGTTTTGGTGCATGTAATCGTGCGCCGAGCCCAAATTTACTGATTGCGATGTTAGCGCGTAACATATCTTCCTCCTTTTAATATATCAAAGATATTAATTAAAAAATTAAATAATTTAAAATTACTTGATATGATGATTAATTATCAAAATTCGCCACGCTCGTGCCGCCACCGTCGCCGCGTCCGGGCAGGTCATTCATTGAATACCTAAGTAAAATTTTGGAAAATGCAACTCCTTTGCAAAATGTCTCAAGCAATTTTAAAATTATAATAATTATGTAAAAATATAAAACACTTAAATAAAAAAAAAATCTTTTTGCTGTTATGGTTTTTTTACCACGTATAGATGGTCTTCTTAAAATATTTCGTGTATGAATAGATACACCTTATATACACCTACTACTATCTACTAAAACACCACACCACCACTACCTAGTACAGGCATCATACTTTGTAATACCTACATTATTTCTAAGATTTATACTGTATATTTCCAATTTTTATTTTTGAATAAATTTTATTATTATTATTTATCTCTAAATCCATTGAGCGATCTGTGGTGCAAATAGGCCTAAGTATTTGCAATTTGTCAATCGTCTTTCCTAGAGGTGCAAGTTGAAAATATTAATCTTCACATAGTGTTTGATCGAGCCAGAGTAGATAGCTTCTCAGCTTTAGTGCGGAAAAATAATGCATCTCTACTCACAAGATTGCGGGGCAGTAGCAATAGCCGCCTGAAAGCTATTGCTGATGGGCCTGATGAAAGCCCCATAATGAGGCACCTTATAGCAATTGGTAGTAGAATTTAAGTACTGACGTAGCAAATAAGTTACGTTCTATAAGGTTACGCCCTAAAGAAGTTGCTTTACCTAATTTTAGTTATTAAGAAGATACCTAATATAATAAGTAGGTGTTTATATACCTGAAAGCTATTGCTGATGGGCCTGATGAAAGCCCCATAATGAGGCACCTTATAGCAATTGGTAGTAGCACCTATATACCTATTATAGTAATTTGTATGTATGTCTATTATAAGTTTATAACATATTTATGCACTTGTGTATCTATTTTATTTGTTATCTTTTTAATATTTTTATTATTATTTTATTTATATATGTCTACATATCTCGGGACCCTGGGGTCCCGGGCCTTTGGAAGGCGTACGAGGGGCCGAAGCTAACTCGCAGAGGCCCGTTAGACGCTTTTTAATTAAATGAGGCACCAACCGACGATTATCCCTGTACGCACTATGCAAGTGCACACAAGGACAACCCCCGGTTGGTGTAGGACTATTGCAAGATATGGAAAACAAAGATATTGGACTATGGGTTTGGGTGGTTAAAATGGACTGGTTACCAAAAACTATGGAAGGACTATGGCCCCTGCCTGATCAATGTTTTATTATACACGGATAAAATGGCAGGGGGTGACTTGCACACTCAATAATGGGCCCCCGAAAACGGTCGCTAGCACATAGTGACGTAGCGATAAGGGGGCAACATGTCCTGAGGTGCTCGAGGAGTGGAGAGGTATTCCAAGGCTCTCAGAACAATCCCAGAGCCCGGAAGATGGTCAAGATCCCTACAAGCACTTACTGGAATACTTCCTTCCTCCGAGCACGTTTGCTCTTGCGAATCTCCACTCAAGCCGGCCAATAAAGGCAAGAATGAGGTGGGAGCTCAGTTCCTCGTCAGTGTTCACTCCAACCGGCCAATAAAAGCAAGCTAGAGGTGAGGAACATGACTTCTCCCGGGAGATAGGGTCCGTGGGGTCGCAACTGCCCAACAGCTCGCCACATGCTGCCCTGCGGGTTTCTGTATCTCTCTTGGTCTGGCTCTTCACCCTAGACATGTTCCGGCAAAGTAAACTCTACCGGCACAGACCTAGAGTTCGGAGCGCGCAAGCCCCACCACGACGTCAACGTAGAGATACGGCGGTGGGGTTATTATTATTATTATTAAATGTTTGCATATTATTATTAAATGTTTGCATATCTCGGGACCCTGGGGTCCCGGACCTTTGGAAGGCGTACGAGGGGCCGAAGCCAACTCGCAGAGGCCCCTTAGACAATTTTAAATGGAATGAGGCATTATTATTATTATTATTATCTCCTCTTAAATAGAGCACCTGCCATCATAACTCTGAGAATGCCTATGTCATTAAGTCCGCCTTTGTGTGTGTGAGAAGTTTAAATAAATAATTGAATAAATAAATACCCATTTTTTTCTTATAAGTTAAATTTTTCTTTTTTATGTTTTACACTATTAACTCCTTGTGGCTTTTCCTACTTTAAATAAATTTCCTTTTTTTTTTTTCCTTTTGTTAGAGGACTACAAGACTACAAGGGTAATATTTGCCTGGAAGAGATCGCAATATGCGATAAGGCCGCCCATTGTATAATTTATAGTGTATAAGTTTTCCTTTTCTTTTGAAATGTATAATTTGATGTACAATAAAGTATATATAAATAAATAAATATTTAACAAAGTAGTTGTAATTACAATTGGGGTAGTAACTAGGGCAAATTGTAGTTACCCTTCTAACAACTTACTACTTCAGTAGTAAGAAAAGTGATCGAATTTAACAGTATTACTACTGTTAGTATCATTGGTAGTGACACAGGCAAGAAAGGGTAAAATTGTCACTGACATCTAGAATTGTAAGTATTTTGGTAATTTAGATCAAGTTGTTTGCTCAATAAATAAATTAATATAGTAAAAAAATACACCAGCAAAATAGATATCGAAATCTCAGCTACCTTTTTTTTTATGAGGATGGGAGATCATCAAATCAGGTGCCGCTCTGGGTGCAGCGGAAGGGTGTGTCAGACTCTAACTGACTAAAACCCACCAGTGTTCCTTCCTTGGCCCTTTATGTTCCGGGGCAGCGGTACCCCTTTCGGACAATCCCGCTGACCCGGCAGGCTTGGGCCCTAATAAGACCCCTCGTTGTTGTTGACATCTTTTTGAGGCGCGCGTGGAACACGTACGCGCCGTCCGGCACGGGCCTGGTCCTGATCGAACGGTGAGCTACCGATTACTCACCGCCCGCAGGCCCGCGCCTACGGTGGCTGGGAGTCGTCACGCGGCTCCCGACGCCCGAAGCGTCTAGCGCGGCGGCTGGGACGGGAGGCTCTCTCCCTCTCCCATCCCGCCTCCTCCTTCGCTAGCATGACTGCTTCGCAGAAGGAGGTGACTGCCTCCCATTCCCTCTCACCCCGAACTATGGCTTGAACCAGGGCCGGGCAGGGCAGACCCCCACCGTGTCCTCGGGGCGATCATCGCAGTGGTGACACCCGGGCGTTTCCTTCCGCCCGATAATGTGCCCCGTTGAGTTGAGTTGTTTGCTCAATAAATACATTATTATAGTACAAAAATAATACACCAGCTAAATAGATATCGAAATCAGTTACCTGAGTATTTATTAAAACACAATCAATGTGTTGTTGTTATGTGTATAACAACAATCAGTGCATAAAACCCCTACAGTTTCTCCATAAATCACAATTAATATCAGAATTTTCTATCACCAGGAACAATTAATCCACGAAGATAATTATGACACAAAGCAAAATACATAATTTAAGCCGACGCTGCCTTAGAGAATGGGGCTAAAAACTCCAATTAGTGCCGTGGCGGGGGCGAAACAATAGCTTTTGATGAAACGACTTCAAAGATGTGCACTTATATTAAGACTTCAAAACGGGGCGACTTAAAAACGGCTTCGAAATGGGACGAAAGGAAACGAAGAAATGGGGCTATATTGCCTAATGGTATGCAAGAATTGAGGATTTTGAAAGCTTATTACCGCTCAAATGGAATATTGATTATGGGTAATTGATGAGATAAAAGAACACGGATTCATGGCAAGATTCAAAAGCGTTTTCTCCTAAAGTATTGATACATATCAACAAAAATTACATAAATTCCATGATAATGACACGGATTTATATAAGGCCCAGATATATGCCAGTGACCTTGAAACCACTCAGCTTGCGTGTTCTGTACTGAGCTCACGCAACGCTTCGTACGTCCAGTCAGTAATAGGACTCGCCCATCCAGGAGCTCTGTCCCAAATAAGACGCATTATTAATTTATTATACATAAAAGAAAAGGTATTTTAATAAAACACGTATACTAAAAGATTAATAATTATTTTATCTTTAAAAAAGTGAAGGTTTCAGAAAAATACGCTTGATAGATTTTGCTTGATTCTCAGTTTTTTATCCGCGTTAGATATAACTTTACAAATTATTTTCACTATGTAATATAAATATAACCTAAATTATTTATATATTAAGTTATTAAGAAAATGCTCTAATTTAACATATATTTTTTCCAAATCATTACCACTACTCGTTTAGACGTGTTCTTCAATATAAAATCATTAAAAGTCGGTTATCTTCGCCTGAAGCACTGCCAAATTGTAAAACAATGTCGCAATGTAATAACTACGAAGAACTGCTCAAAGGTATTAAAAAGATACTTTCAAGATTGCAGTGCGATCTAGACAATGTCTATAAAAAAAAAATTACGTTCGCCAGCACATCAGGTTACCATAGACTGTACCGGGTTTTCTCATTCGATTTTGAACTTAAGAACCAACATTTTAAGATTTGGAATCGTTTGGAGAGATTTGACGGTTTCGTATAACCTGATGTGCTGGTTACCGTACCTACCTACCTACCGACTTGTTCATTAAGTGGCACCGAGTTGCCATGTCTGCCCATACCGCTGTTAAACCCGTGATGGTTTGTGTGGTATGCTTAAACGTTCAACAAATTCTTGCAAAAAGATTTTTGATTAATAAACGGAACGGATATAATACAATAATAAGTAATAATCATCAATAAATCATAATTTATCTCAATATCATATATTACATTGACAAACAGAGAGACAAATAAGAAAATTGACCGTGTGACATATGAAATGAAAGGGTCTCTAAAGTAAATATTATAAAGAGGAAGATTTGTATTTTTGTATGTAACGAATAAACTTAAAAACGACTGGACAGATTTCAATAATTCTTTCACCGTTGGGAAGCTACACTATCCCCGGGTAACATAGGCTATATAATATTATCAAAAAAATTAGAGGAGTTATTGTAAACTCCTCGGGTTACAATAATGTAACCCGAGGAGTAAAAAATTTACCTAAAAAATTCTTTACATCGTGTGCGCTGCGAAAACTATTGCTGATAGAACAAAATAATGTACTACGACTTTGCAGAACACATCATTATTTACAAAAAAAATGTCGCGACAGCATATGTCTAGATATTATAGTTTTATATCATTAAGAAAAAATCAAAGGAGCACTTTTATCTCAATATACCTACAATATTAAAGCAAACCCAAAATATTCAAAGACAATGTTATTCTGAATTCCTTTCGCGTTACTCCCTAATTCTGACTCCATTGAATAATTCATTTGTAACGTTTCAGGAGATGATGAAATTAAAAGTCCCCGCATACTGGCTCGAGGCACTAATAGATAGAGACAGAAGGCCGGCTCCACGCAACGAGCGAAAACAGGCGCACGCACACAGTCACGTATAATAACCGGCACGAGTCGTGAGCACAGATGGGCAGTAGTGGGGGCAAACTCGCGCATGTACACTTTCGGCTAAATAAAAATGACACGCGAGAGTCCAATAGACGACAAGTATCGGCTGACGAACCAATCGCATGCAGCTCGGCCCCCCCCCCGGCTTCTTCATTCCGCCAAAGAGACCTAAAAATTTACTACTGCGCAGGTGTCAGTTTGTACTCAAGACTCATGCCGGTTACTATACGTACGGCGATCTCAAACTATGCGCTTACACTAGATGGAAGTTTTTATTAAGAGGCCTATTACTTACATTTCGACCGTGATTTTTGCGTTAAATGGTCAACTTTGGCGTTCTTATTCTGAGAAACTGAAAGGCTTCTTATAGCGGTCTTACTTTTCCAAATTTTTTCCTATCTATTTATATAAAGCCAAAATTTTGAAGCAAGGTTTTCATGAAATGCGCGACGGAACTGTTTCGAGCTCGTGTTTTGAAGTATTGTTCATAAGCAAACGAAATGAAATATATACATAATAATATGTCTTAAATAGTGGTTTAGTTCATAGTGTCCTCAGAATTTTGAAATATGTATGGAATAAAGAACAAACTGGTGTTTTGCATTATGGTACGCAATAAAGAATTGAGAACCAATTGAGAACTGCATTGAGAATATCTATTAAAAAGTCCCGTTCAAAACTACTAAAAACGCTCAGAATTAACTGTAAATTTCTCCTTACTATCAATATTGTTACGTAAAATCTATACCAGAATAACCGTTAGTTCATAAGAAATTAAATTTCATATATATTTTTTTTTTTTTTGTGTATATTACCTATGAATAAAAATTAAAATAAAAGAAAGAAAAAGTATGTATTGTGACTCGCACAGGAAGATCACAGACACTAAACACAATGATAAAAGTATCCAAAATAAAATGTTTCCATTACACAGCTGTAATGCTATTGTGTTTATTTATTTTTGCCGGAGTGTCGGCGCTCGCGTCACTTTACTTGTCACCACAGATGTCACAAGTGCCACGGTACTGACAAGTAATGAGGTTACGTCGGGTACTGACACGCGGTTTAAATGAATATTTTATTTTTATTTGATAACATTTTATATGATTATATCTATTTTATTGATAATTATTTATGTATTTCTGTATTTGCCCGTGACATCACATGGGGCCTATCAGAATACCAGCGATGCTGCGACATTTAAAAATCAGCAAAAAAAAAAAAACAAGCAAATTTGCAGCATCGTGGTGAGATAAGAGCCTTCTGGCCTCGTACAGGACTCTGTTTATTTTTTTATTTTCTTATTATATAATTTTATTTCTTATACTTTTATCATTGTGAGTTTAGTTTAGTTTGTGATCTTCCTGTGCGAGTCACAATAAATACTTTTTCTTTCTCTCTTTCTTTCTAATAAAAATTAGTCCTCAAAATTTTGGAAGTAGCATAATCGTACATTACTTACCAAGAGGGCTGTAAAAGAAAGAAAGCCCGAAATCACAGGTATTTGCAAATTTGCGATACGAGTAGAGGGCTTTTTTTTTTACTGCCCGTGGTGAGTACACAATTTTACGTCTTCACCTGGTCACAATGCGAGTTTTAATGTACGCGTAGCGTGCGGTAAAACTCACATTATGGGTAGGTGTGACTTAAAGTATCTAACGCGTCATCCGACAAACGTTTTCTTATTTTTCAGGCTAAATAACCAGCTGCAGAAAACCCTCTTTTAGCCACTACACTGGTAGGGACTACAGAGCGCAAACAATTTTTGCAAACTGAGAGTTCTCCCTTAGACCCCCCGAAAAACACATAGGTACTCTGCTTCGAAAAACACATGTGTTGCTCCTGTGCAATTTTCGGCGGAGATTAATCTCCGTAAATATGGCTGAGATCTCGCGAGATCTGTTCCTATCTTCTCCTTCTGCATCTCATCTATTCTGCGTTCAAGTTTTGAGGGTGGCAATACTCGTATAAGAGATTAAATTCTCTTTGACTAATTCGCGTTTTCCAATCCTATTAACGTTTCTTCTGTTTTTGTGAAATCTGTTAAGACTTGAACAATCTTTTATATTATTGTCTCTTTTTATGGTTAAAAGGAGATCTTAACAAGTTATGTACTAATCTTGTTGTCGACATGGTTTTAATGGCTGACAGGAGCTGAATCTCATTTTGCTTTGAGACAATTTGGAATACTCGGAGAATATAACTAGTGTATTGCAGCAGCAGTTTCAGTTATTTATCGATGGAATTGTCTAATATTTTTGTTAGTAATACATCTACAACGCCACATGTGAACTACGAATCAAAGACCCTGACGTCACAAATCCTGAATCCGCAATCAGAGTTTACCGCGCGACTATTATATATACAACATCCCGACATCAACCGTCGGGCAGTTGCCCACCAGACACAACACCCGTCCGGTCGGAGGATCCTCCCTTTTCCACAGAGTATGAGTGTCCTGTTCCGTATACCTCTATAGTAACATAAAATATCAATATTAGCTATAAAATGACTTTTGCTTTTTATTTTGGTAAGGATTTTCAGATAAACAAAAGCAAAAAGTCAAGTTTAAGTGAGTCGTTAGGAATGTTTGTTTATGACAAGATATTGGCTGTGTTGACCTTTCAAAAGGTCAGAAGTTAGATAAAAAAAGTCTCGTTAAATTGAGATTACATTGGCTTATTTTCGATCTTATTTATTCAGTAAAAATCTCTAAGACTGAGATAATATAATTGTACTACTAATATAAGAGTACATACTTGCTTGTGGCAAAGTAATGACAGCTGCACGGGTCGATCGATCGGGTTAAGCTACGCTTGCCACGGTTGGTCCGTGGATGGGTGACCATCTTTACATACCCAAACCCCTCCGTACCTCAGAAAGCACGTTAAGCCGTCGGTCCCAGCTGTCATTAGTAGATCTTTGATAGTCGTTACGGGTAACCAGAAGCGCGAAAGCCTGACAACCAGTCTTTCCAAGGGGTATCGTGTTATCCAGCAACTGAGTTGTGGAGGTCAGGGGCCCTATTATGAACTCTTATTTCCAGGCAGTTTACAGCGTAAACAGAACTGCCTTGCAATTTCGTATTACGAACTCTTCAAACAAGCCAGTCAGCGGTCACGTGACACCCTGGCCGACTTCTGCCCGAATATTGCCTGGCAATACCGTATTACGAACGTTCGTTTGACATTTCTTTTCATATAACAACTTGTCAAAAAGTAACCTCACAATCCATTCAGTTTACGCTACTTCAGAGGAGCTTTTATTGAATTGTTTTGGGTTTATTTGCCGAAGTTACTCGTGTAATAAATAAATAACAAAAGAAAATATTATGTGCGACGAATATGAACTGTTTGAGTTCCTGCAAAGTGACTTTTCTGATCAAAATAACGAATCTAGGAACAAAAAGAGACGACTGCGTGATCAAATTAAAGACTCCTACAAACAGGCGCGACATGCGACGCGAAACAAAGGCACCACTCGTCGCGCGACACGCGGTTCCTTTGTGTCGCGCCTGTATGTAAGAGCCTTAATTCGTTCGTCATGGATGATGTGCAATTCATTGAACAATATCAACTTAATGAAGTGAGGAGTTGGAGACGACTTCGTGATCAAATTAAAGGCTCATACAAGCAGGCGCGACACGCGACGCGACACAAAGGCACCGCTCGTCGCGCGACACTCGGTTCTTTTGTGTCGCGTCGCGTGTCGCGCCTGTATGTGAGAGCCTTAATGCGTTCGAAATGGATGCTGTGCAATTAATTGAACGATATCAACTTAATCAAGTGAGGAGTTGAGACATGTCAGGGACTGTCATACAAAATTCACGGATTTATCGGATACAACTTTAAAATATCATATCTAAGAACTTTCTTACACTGAATAGGAAAATACTCAATAACGAGTTTACGCCATATTTTTGTTAATACCCCGAAAATTCTTACGAATGGAAGTAATAAACAAACATTAAGATAGTGTTCATATTAGTTTGTGAAACAATGAAACAATACTCTTCCATGTGGTCGAATTCCCCGCTGACCTTCAAGTGGAATTCGTTCGGAAACTTAATCTCGCGTTACAATTTACAAACTCAGAAAATTATAATATGAATGAATTATTTAAGTAGCATAATATACAGTGCGTTCGTATTTTCACCTTTTTTTATACTAAAGTAACTAGATTAATATAAATTGCTTATTTTTATCACAAAATATGTGATTATATAAAACCGTAACTTACCGATAAATATTTAATTATGTTTCTGAACGTTACGGCAGAGAATTACAAGCCAGCCATAGACAAACTACCCAGCGTGAAGTCGGTTAGAATTAGGAATGTCGTAATACGAAATTTAACCAGCCAGTGAAATGAATTGCCTGGAACTTGCCTGGTTTTTTTAAAGTTCGTAATAGGCCCCCAGATAGGCAGTCGCTCCATGAAAAATACTGGTATTCAACGATCCCAACATAGAGCTTGCGAAAAAGCTAATAATGACTTTTTCAAATTGTCAATATCGCCCCGTTTATTCAAAAGTAATTCCATTATACAAAAACAAACTATCTTGTATAAAACCCAGTCCATAATAACCATTCTGTATGAAACGTGTAGTAAAAACTACGAGTATCTTCCTCAATTTAACCTAATTTCATTCATTCTGATATTCAAAGCTAAGAGGCTCATTGGCTACGTAAAACTGGTGGATGCCAAGCTTAACAGCTTGGCTCATCGCCGCAAGGTTGCCTGCTTGTCGGTCTTCTACAGATTGTACTTCGGCGAGTGTGCCCATGAACTCCACGACCTCATTCCACCGGCCCCCTTCTACCATCGGACATCTAGACGCACTGCAAGTTACCACCCCTACCTAGTTGATATTCCACCAACTCGCACTAAGCGTTTTCAAACGTCTTTTATAATGCGCACAGCAAAGGAGTGGAACTCTCTGCCTGCGTCTGTGTTTTCGAACGCTTACAACCCTAATCTATTCAAAGTGAGAGTGAACAGGCTTCTTCTGGGTAAGCTCACTCCATCGTAGACTTTGTCTCTGTCACCCAGACCTAGACTAGAGTCATCTACCTAGCATTTACACAGCCGATACAGCCGAAAACCAGCATTTTACATGATACCCATTTAATATCAATATAACATGACTTGGGCTTCTAACTATCCGTAATGACTGCCAAAGATCTACAAATTACAGCCGAAACCAACGGCTTAACGTGCTTTCTGAGGCACGGAGAGGCCTCTAAATGGATACTCACCCATCCACAAACCGACCGCGGCAAGCATAGCTTAACCTTTAAACAAACCGTGCGGCTGTGTAAACGTGGCTGACCACGTTTCTAAGGTATGCAGTGGCGTGCCTAGGGGTCAAAATTAGGGCAAGCCAATATATATTTTGGATAAAAAAACACATCCTACCCTATCGCCTGGCAAAGTGGCGCCTACCGACTGAGCCGTTAAAGAACTGACTAATATTCGTTTTTCATAATTGTAAGTAATTGCGATTTATTCTTTTGTTCCAAAACTAATACCACTATGTATGTTCTTCAACAAATTTGATGAAACAAATATCAGTGGTATTAGTTGCTAGATAAGGTATAGATATAGACCTAAATATTTTAATATGAATTAACAACAAAACATGACTGGGAAAATGTGGGTGTAGCTACATAGGTAGGCATACCTCTGTGTAACCCTCCGGGGAATACAGCCGTGATGTTATGCTTAAATATAGGTAAATTTTAAATACGAAGAGTACCTACTGGTAATCCTTTAGAAAATCACAACTATTATAAGTACAAGTTATCAGTATCGTGTAAAATATGATATGAGAGCCATCTATTATCATTATTGGCACAACAGAGCTCTTCGAGTCGTAATAATTCATATTTCAAACGCTCGCAAATTCGCAACAGTTGTTATGGGAAAAATATTACAATACGGCTACTAGATGGCGCACAAATAATTGATTGATTTGTGATTTCTAACTACACATTGCTTACATTTAATTCGTTTGATAAGTAACTGGGCTCCGGTTTGTTGCCATCTTGACGCTGCATATGTTTCTCTAAGACTAGGTTAGGTAGGTAGGACTGTCGTATAAAGAAAGAAAAGATACAAGCCCTAAGAAATTGCCTCTATTGAATGAGGTTTTAAACTCATTGTGACCTCGGAAAGGAAGTTCTTAAAGTGCTAAATGACACACAACATCAACCTAATCTTTGAAAAACAGCGCGATTGTGTTCGACACGCATAATGTATTCAGCGAGATTATATTTGTCTGTAAAACTCAAAGTATTTACCTTTTTCCAAGTAACTATTGCACACCAATACACACTTTAATCCTTCACAAGGAACAATTGCATGCGTTTCCGAATTCATTTTAATGATAAGAAACTTTTTCATCACTTCAAAAAGAAGGTAATTACAGCAAAAACTAATCACAACACAAACTCACAGAAAATTTAAAAAAATCAAAACATAAACGGCGTCAGTAACCGCTCAAAACAATTAATTTGAAATTATATCATGCAAATTCACGCTTTGCGCAGCGACTCGCGCACACATACTCAGGATCTACAATCCTAACACCTCCTAATACGATTCGTTTCATTCATAAAAAGTCAAAAGCCTGGCTTAAAAATTCGAACATTTGCAAAATGAGTACATACTATCATATCAAGGACGTTAACACATTTCTTTGCGAAAAAATGAGAAGTTAGAAGCCCGATTTGAAGCCACCTTGTGTGAGCGAGAAAGCTATACTTCATTCATCGATACGATCTCGCCTCCTGCTTAGCGCTATAACGTTAGAGCGAGATCGCAACTGCGGCATCGGACATAGTTTGGCAACGGTGCGTGGTGAAAGAGGCGATGAATTTAAATATTATTCCTTGAATATGTAACTCTGGCAACGTTGCATCGTAGTACGTATCTAGCGCGCGGCCGGTACCACGTTTTTATTCTTGGTACTACGCGGAGAGTTTAATGTTATTATTCGTATCAATTCTTGCGACATTGAGTTTGTTTACAGGTGTAGTTTTTTTATTAATAGGCTCACTTTTGATTTAAAGCCGGGCTTTTCGGCTTTAATGAAAGGAACGCCCCTGTAGGTATGTACTAGTACGTTAATGTTAATAAAAATGGCGGCATGTCAGTAGGTCAGGAGCGCCACACAAGGCCATGTGGCGGCGGCCGTCTTGTGGCGGCGGCCGTCATGTGGCGGCGGCCTTCATGTGGCGGCGGCCGTCATGTGGCGGCGGCCGTCATGTGGCGGCGGCCGTCATGTGGCGGCGGCCGTCATGTGGCGGCGGCCGTCATGTGGTGGCGGACGTAATGTGGTGGCGACCGTAATGTGGCGGCCGCCGTCAAGTGGCGGCGGCCGTCATGTGGCGGCGGCCGTCGTGCGGTGGCGGCCGTCTTGTGGCGGCGGCCGTCATGTGGCGGCGGCCGTTTTGTGGCGGCGGCCGTCTTGTGGCAGCGGCCGTCATGTGGCGGCGGCCGTCATACGATGGCGGCCGTCATACGATGGCAGCCGAAAGTGGTGGCGGCCGTCATGTGGCGGCGGCCGTCTTGTGGCGGCGGCCGTCATGTGGCGGCGGCCGTCATGTGGCGGCGGCCGTCATGTGGCGGCGGCCGTCATGTGACGGCGGCCGTCATGTGGCGGCGGCCTTCATGTGGCGGCGGCCGTCACATTACGGCCGCACACCCCGCACTAGGCCTTTTTATCCCGAAAGAATGTAGTGTGTGTGCAGCTAGTTTCTATATATCTTCTATACTAATATATAAAGCTGAAGAGTTTGTTTGTTTGTTTGTTTGTTTGTTTGTTTGTTGTTTGTTTGTTTGTTTGAACGCGCTAATCTCAGGAACTACTGGTTGGAATTGAAAAATTATTTTTGTGTTGGTTAGTCCATTTATTGAGGAATATTATAGGCTATATAACATCACGCTACAACCAAAAGGAGCGAAGCATTAATGAAAAATGTTGCAAAAACGGGAAAAAATATTCCTTTTTGAGAGCTTCCGTTGCGTGCGCTGCGTAAACGGTTTAAGTTACGCAAATATCATGTATCATGGAATTGTTCCTCTTTAAATATTCTAAAAAAAAATCCGCGACAGCATATGTCTATCTTTTAAGATTGACTCACTATAACCTTTTTTATGGTAATCAAATTTGTTCGAAATTAATGCATTATTTGCGAAGGAGTTTTCATAAACATGGTATTAATCCTTATCCAAATAAATACGTTATTCATCACAAGTATTTAATTTTGAACAAAGTTGCCTTTACATCATTTAATTTCAATGAATATCTTAGGAGATATAACTGTTTTATAATAACTCCGCAGCAAAATAATGAGCAACTCTGCGAGGTAGTCTATTCTAAAGCTGAAGAGTTAGTTTTTAGGGTTCCGTACCCAAAGGGTAAAATGGGACACTGTTACTAAAACTCCGCTGTCCGTCTGTCTGTCTGTCTGTCTGTCTGTCCGTCTGTCACCAGTCTGTATCTCATGAACCGTGATAGTTAGACAGTTGAAATTTTCACAGATGATGTATTTCTGTTGCCGCTATAACAACAAATACTAAAAAACAGAAAAAAAAATATTTAAGGGGGGCTCCCATACAACGGACATGACATTTTTGCCGTTTTTTTTGCTCCGCCCGCGTGTATGTCGGTTATCGCGTAAAAAAGTAGCTTATGTCCTTCTCTATATCCCAGGCGATATTCCTGCCAAATTTCATGTCGATCGGTTCAGCGGTTTAGGCGTGAAAACGTAACATACAGACAGACAGACAGAGCAACTTTCACATTTATAATATTAGTATGGATAGCTTTTGCCCGCGGCTCCGCCCACGTGGATGTCGGTTATCGCGTAAAAAAGTAGCCTATGTCCTTCTCCATATCCCAGGCTATATCTCTGCCAAATTTCATGACGATTGGTTCAGCGGTTTAGGCGTGAAAACGTAACATACAGACAGACAGATAGACAGAGTTACTTTCACGTTTATAATATTAGTAAGGATAAGGATTTGTATGGATGGTACGGAACCCTTCGTGCGCGAGTCCGACTCGCACTTAGCCGGTTTTTTGTTTTTTGAACGCGCTAATCTCTGGAACTGCGATTTGGATTTGAAAAAATCTTTTTGCATTTTACAGCCCAATTCTTGAGGAAGAATTACATGCCTGTTAACTAGGACACAATTTTTTTTTTAATGAAAGTTTATTCGAAAACAAAGTAAAAGCACGGGCAGGCAATGTGTTGCGACCGGGTGGGTCGGGGAAAAAAGAAATTTAACGCGGACGAAGTCGCGGGCAAAAGCTAGTAATATTATAAATGCGAAAGCAAGTTTGTTTTTTTGTTACCTTTTTACGCCTAAACCACTGAACCGATCATCCTGAAATTTTGCATATACGTTGTCAGGTGTTCAGAAACGGACATAGGGTACGTACCTTAAATCCCGAAAAAAGTACTGTTCTCGAGGAAAACAACAATAACGTTCATAGGATAATAAATACATGGTGCCACGTGTCTTTCGAATCTTGATTGAATTATCTATATATATAAAAATGAATCCCTATTTCCCTTGGTCACGGCATCACGCGTGAACAGCTGGACCGATTTCGCTAATTATTTTTTTGTTGTGTTTGTTATTATCAGGAGAAGGTTCTTATGTAAGAAAAATTTAAGAAAGTTAAAAAAAAAAATTGTAAGAAAACGACCATATTTACATTTTTATTGTAATAATAAGTAGGTAACTCTATCTTCTAATGTAACTTTATGGCGTTTGACATAACGTGTCAGTCATCATTTGGTAGGTCTGAGAAAAGATTTTATCAAAAAAAAAAAAAAAATTGAAGGTTTTAGTTAGGTAGGGTAGGGTAGGTAGGGTTGGTAGGGTAGGGTAGGGTAGGGTAGGTAGGTGGGTAGGGTAGGGTAGGGTAGGGTAGGGTAGGTTAGAATAGGGTAGGGTAGGTAGGTAGGGTAGGGTAGGGTAGATAGGTAGGTAGGGTAGGTTAGGATAGGGTAAGGTAGGGTAGGGTAGGTAGGTAGTTTCCTTTGCGCGTAGACAAACTGCCACAGTCAAATAGCTTTTGACAGAACGAAGTCTGTCGGGTCAGCTAGTATTATTATATAAACTTTAGTAGTGAGAGTCAAATTCTAAATTAACGCGAGCGAAGCCGCGGGCAAAAGCTAGTAAAATGTATTATAAATGTGAAAGTAACTCTGTCTGTTACGTTTTCACGCCCAAACTGCTGCACCGATCGTCATGAAATTTGGCAGAGATATAGCCTGGAATACGGAGAACGACATAGGCTACATTTTTATGCGATAACCGACATCCACGCGTGCGGTGCCGCGGGCAAAAGCTAGTAAATAAAGAAATAAACATTAATTCAAATGAAGAATTAAGAAGATTCGACTATAGATTAATTTCCAAATGCTCACAAAAATCCTAGAAAAAACTTAACTACGTACCAAAAGCTTATAAAAATATTCAAAGAGAGCGAAATGCAAAATGAACCACAACTATTACATAACGAGAGTCGTCGAACGATAAACGTTTTACGAGCAATTTTAGACCAAAAAGAATAAATAAGGTACCTACTGCAGCTCTTTTGCAAGCTCTAGATTCTTTTAGTTTATTCCGAAGGCGGGACTAGTTCCCAAAGATTTAAATCGTAAGAGGCGATTCCACAAAAATTTTGTTCAGCACATTTGTTTACAAACATTTTGTGCAGAACTCTAATAATGCGCGTACATAGCTGCAGATCCGTTAGGCTCTATTTCCACCGGGCGAAGCTGTGTGTAACTTTTGTAAGCGAATAGTGCAGCACATTTGTATATGTTTACTTGAGTGAGTCCAACGAAACAAACATTTGTGCCGTACAATGTCGCACAGTGCCGCACACTGGTGGAATCGCACCGACCTCGTCTAAGTAAGGCCACATTTCTCTTTCGTTGACAATGACATATAATTATATAGTATTATCTCGCTCACTAAAACAAAAAATCGTATTTATTCATTCCATGCGGGTGTGAGCTCACTCTTCTCGGAATGAATTCTTTTTCGCGCATACATAAATAAGTACAGTGAGGGCAAATCTATCGATTTAAATCTTTGGATAGCTCCAATTTTTTATTTATTACCACTGATCGGCCGAGCGAGGTTGCACGGAAAAACATTTGCAGGCCCCTCTTTTCCACTGGACACTCTGGGCAAGTGCCTAGGGCCCCGCGATCAAAGGGGGCCCCCTAGTACCTGCGATACCACCAAGCATTAACTATTTATTACCGATGAATAAATAGGTACAATAAATCAAAATGTCGCTGATGACCATAGAATGTTATATGCTCAAAGACATCGACTTTGAAGAAATACCTAGTTATAATTTAGCTTATCTCAAAACTAGAAGGTACCTCTTCAATCATTTTAGATTTTAAACCCTAAACTGTGAATGTTAAAAGTTACTTTTCCGGACTATGTCATAGTTATTATTCATGTTATATAAATAAAAACTGTTGAATGAATCTAGAATTTTTCTTATTTACTCTTTTTGCCTATTTTGACAAAACAGTCGGGGTATGACTGACAGCGACATAGGGGCCCCATTATCCTAATGTGCCTAGGGCCTCCAATAGGTTAAAGACGGCCCTGAACATTTGGAATGATGGCTGATGGCTACTTCCATATTATGGAGGATTGGAGCTGGGTCAGACTTCGAGATAAAATGTATTGGGTTTCGATTTATGTAAAGTACCTATGTTAAGTTAGTTATGTTTAAAGGAATATTTATGCTTGGCCGAGCCTGGGAATAAAGTAACAGGCACTCTAGCTCGTCGGCTTCATGAACTACTCTACACCAATTTCTACTGCATTATTTACTAGGGTTGTTACATACATTATTCATTAAGTAACCTACCTTGTAAGAACTACAGCTGGCTCCAACTCGGCCAAGCAGAAATATCTTAGAAACGCAATAACTATCAGGAGTCCTTAAATGTCAGAATTAATTTTGTTCAATCAGGGCCTCAAGTCTGCTATTACAATAGTGTCAAAATGGTCTCGCCATTGTGAGTATTTGACAGTTTTTGTATGGCAAATCTGTCAAAAACTCACAATGAAGAGACCATTGCAACGTTTGTACATTAGTAGACTTGGCCCCCTGTAAGATCGCTACCTCACCAGGTAAATGGTATTGCCTAAAACCAACCTAAAAAAAAAAACAAATGTCTGATTTTACGTTTTGTTGTTTTGTTCATTCAAAGAATGGACATATTCCTCAATTTCATAATAAGGTGGTAATAAAATATAAGGTGTATCTATTCATACACGAAATATAATAAGAGATTTAAGAAAAATCCATAAAAATCCATTGGGTTGTAAAGAAGCCATGGAAACAATATTTTTTTAATCTGTGTATATTATTTTAAAAAAAAATTACTTGATGTGATGATTAATTATCACAAGGCACCGCGCTCATGCCGCCACCGTCGTGCGTCGACGCGTCCGAGCGGGTCATTCATAGAATAAGTAAATAAAAATAAAAAAGGTTGTTTTTTTGTCCTCTTAATAAAAGGTTTTTTTGCAAAATGTCTCGAGCAATTTTAAAATTATAATAATTATGTAAAAATAATAACATTTTTTTTTTCCTTGCTATGGCTTTTTTACCGCCTTATAGATACCTACCAACCTATCTTACCTTAAAATATTTCGTGTATGAATAGATACACCTTATATACAAACTTAAAGGATATTTACGAGCATCGCCACATGAAATGTTTTGTTTTAGTTTTTACCACAATAAGCATTTGCTTATTCGCCGATTACTTATCTACATTCGCTGAATAAGCTATATCGCCCACCTTAAGTCACCTACTTTACGTATATGTTTTTCCTAATATAATAAATTGTGCAATCAATAACGGACACAAAACAGTGATTTTATTTCCTGTAACATCCCGTGTGATTCGTATCCGTCAACAAGCTACATCAATATCTCAGTGTACGGACAAACTGCCCGTACATTTTTGGTCCTTCGAGCCGGATACGAACCACACGGGATGTTACAGGAAATAAAATCACTGTTTTGTGTCCGTTATTGATTGCACAATTTATTAGGAAAAACATTCAAATATATACAGACACACTATAATATATATATATAAATAATAATGATGAAACAAGAGCAAAGAACATATAAAAAAATAAGAAGTGTTTTTTAACCATAAAAAGTAGACAAAGAGCGAACCCTTTGAATATTTTCATTCATTAAAGTGCCTGCCCACGTCACAGCTATTTATTATGCTCCCAATGCGTGGGTTGAGAAGAACCTCATTTAATCAACACCTTCAATTCTTTCACTACATTAAATTGGTTCTTTAGTAAATTGATCCCGCTCATTTGGATCAGTTTACAAAATTATTATTTTTATGTCATTTTCTTTAGAAGATAGATCCCGCTGTCAAAATTAAATAAAAAATGCCATCGAATTTCAAATTTGAGTAACAGCGTGTAGAAAAATTTTAGGAGTATTAAAAATAAAATCCCGTTGCCCCCACCGTATTTTTAACATTGTATGGAATCGAGTAGTGTTAGTACAGTTATGGTAATGTTAATGTTTATGTTACAGGTCGGTAATGTTCGGGATTATTCGACCGGGTTGACAATCGACACGGAATGCGTCGCGACGCCACTTTCATTTGTTTTTTTGGTTTACCCGAGCCTATAGATGTTTCACATCAATATAAATACCCCCGCCCCACCAGTGTAGACACGGGCGATGGGACCAACGGGAATCACCAATGAATATCAAGAAACTTTTCTACTTGACTATACAAATCTTAAAATTGGTCAACGGGATCAGTTGACCAATTCAAAAATTCATTGGGTCGACAAATCCCGCGGAATCCGCCTGTGTGGGATCAGTTTACTAAAGAACCATTAAACTCATGGGACTGTCTATACTGCTATAGTGTCAAATACCTAAACCGCACTTTGCGGTCTGAAGAATTTCAAGCGGATCCGAGTAGAAATTGTCACGTTGTCCGCAACAAATCCACCAAATGGATTGAGGTATTTTTCTTTGTTTTTAGTACCTGTCTTATCTTTCTTGTGCTCTTCTTGATACCCGCGAGTTTAATTCATTTTGTCCAGTATTTCTTGGTCTTTGAATGTGAAAAGGAAACCAGTTTAAAAACAAAAAAAAAAAATATTATTTAAATATTTAAATTTAAATTGAAAAGCTGCGGCAATTATTTTCAAATGTCGCAGCATCGTGCCGAGATAAGAGCCTTTTGGCCTCGTACAGGACTCAAATGGGGACTCAATGTGGGCAAATGTTAAAGTATTTTAAAGATCAACTTTTATCTAATAAATCTCTTTTAAATAATATACTATTTTCAAATTTTGCAAAACTCTTTATTTTTCTCTGCATGTAACGCCATTACAAACTTGTTACATAATTACATACATATTATGTAATATGTGTTGATGGTTGTATGTACATTTATTGTAAAAAAAAACTTAACTAAAGAAAGAACAAGTGTTTATTGCGACTTGCACAGGAAAATCACAAACTAAACACACAATTATAAAAGTATAAAAAATAAAATTATATATTAAGAAAATAAAAAATAAAACAGAGTCCTGTACGAGGCCAAAAGGCTCCTATTTCAGCATGATGCTGCGACATTTAAAAATAAGTGCTGCAGCTTTTATTACCCACGACGGAACGGAAACGGTATGTGCGTTTGGGGTGAGAGGATGTTTGTTTGTGCAAATCCGTGTTGCCATTTTTCTCCAAAACTACTAGTCCGATTTTGATACTGTTTTCAGATAAAGGTTCGGATTTGATTGGTGCATGTTCTTAGATAGGTGTTACGGTGACAACTCGCCAGGAGGCGCTGCTGCAAACATTGTTTTTGCAAATCCATGTTGCCATTTTTCTCCAAAACTACTTGTTCGATTTTGATGCAGTTTTCATAGATGGATTTGCGTTTGATTCTGAGGATTGTTGATTTGAGGTCTGGTTCTGGAATCGGACTGACATAGCGGCGTTTTTGTACAGACACTTCAGCACCTCGATGTACCTATAGTCGATCTGGCACCGTAGAAGAAACTGCAGTACAGCCCATGTCTCGATCGAATCGAAGGCGTTATCGTAGTGCACAAACGCTTAGCAGAGAGGCAGGTTATACTCGTCGGTCTTCTGTATAAGCTGCCGCAGCGTATGTATGTGGTCTACGGTGCTAAAGCCTTTATGGAATCTGGCTTGTTCGGGAGGCTGGAAGTCGTCAAGCCTGCGCGCGAGACGGTTCGTGATGACTTTCGAAAACAGCTTGTAGACATAGCTCAGAAATAAGATGGGCCTATAATTCTTATGGGGGCATTGTCCCTTCTTAAAGAAAAATATTCCCACACCTCACCATGTCGCCATGTATTGGAGTGACGTAGGCGAAATAAAAGAGAACTATTCAAGTCAACGATTCGTGTAATAATGCCAATAATTAGTGTGTGCAGTTACAAATATAAGGTTAGGCCAGCTGCACACTACACCTCTGTTCCATGCCTGTAGCGATTTGATTATTTGGATACTTAAGCCCGAAATTATAATTTAAAATCACATTAAAGATGTTCTTCATTAGAACTGAGGTTAATTTCATAACCTCAATTTTTAATGTTATTCAAATAATAATTCTTGGAAAAAGTGGTGAGATCGAAGTTTAAACTTTCTAAATATATATGAACTAGCTTTTGCCCGCGGCTCCGCCCGCGTGGACGTCGGTTATCGCGTTAAAAAGTAGCCTATGTCCTTCTCCATATCCCAGGCTATATCTCTGCTAAATTTTATGACGATCGGTTCAGCGGTTTAGGCGTGAAAACGTAACATACAGACAGACAGAGTTACTTTCACATTTATAATATTAGTATGGATATGTTACTAATTTCCTAAAACGAGTGATTTCGTAAGAATTTAACCTGAACAAGGAACGTTTACACTTTCATAACATTCATTTGGAACAGACCATACATCTTACATGTCCCACCCTCAACAGCCGTAGAGGCAGACTGACATATTACCCCATTTATAGTATTAGAATAAATATTATATGTAACGGGACTAGACAGGAGAGAGAGGGGAGTTATATTATCTGTGACACCCTGACGTACTTTTACTGAATGTCCTAGGTGAGAGATAAATGCGAGACGAAGGCGACACGATGCGAACTATTTGGAATACAATTAACATAGATAGATCCAGGCAATGATATTGTGAGTAAAAAGAGATGGATAAGTAATACGCGCTCCGCATGTAACCACTTTAAAAGTTGGCTAGTTAGCATATCTGAACCTCAATTTCGTGCTGACGTCAACGGAAGCATGCTGTGTACCGGGTATCTGTAGCAACACATGCAAGCACAGCAATTACGACATGATAAATGATTTTATTTCTGTAAGTAGGTTTTTACAAACACTTTTACACGTCAATCATATTTTAAAACTAGATGAGGTCGGCATTTCGTATCTGACTATGAGAAGAACATGCCGTCCTACTTCCAAATGTCCTCTAATAAACTAAACAAAAAACTATGTTTTTACCATAAATAATGGTATTTCGTTAGTATTAAGATTGCTTAAAAATATTTCAACATCCGCACAAACCCGTCGGAGAACGGAAGGTTTCTCTCGTTATCATCAGCCATATTTTAACTACTGTGGGCGTACTGTGGGTAGTGTTGGTTACTGCGCAATAGAAAAACTGATTAAACTCAAAATCATTTACTCAATCCAAGCTGAGAATCAAAATTACATAAGACAGCCTCCCAAAACACCCATCCCTTCACCATTTCATGGTGCTTTATCTAGGAAGAAGTAGCGGAACAAACTCCCCAGCAGCACATCTGTCTGTTCAGTTAGAAGAACTTGATTCTATACAGTAATGGGTATGCAAAGTAATTAATGTAGGAACACGACACAACTATACCGAACGCGCAACAGTTTCTAGAAGTCTTCACTGCTTGACCGCCATCGATGAACTCCACTTGTCGAATGTGCGGCGATCACTTGCCGCCAGTCGAACTTTATGCTTTAAATTCTGTCATGCGCCGCTAGGCAGCACTGGCGTCCCAATTAGTCAAAATTCATTGGCGCGAACTCCAATAACTCCATCGAACGCGACTAGATGGCGATGGCGTACCGGATACAACTCGTCTCCGATAAACCTATTGAGGTTTTTGTGATGTTTCTGTTTATATTTTGTTTTGACTCTTAACTAATAAACAATATAGTGTGACATTGTGCCATTTTTAAAGATCGAATGTTGGATAGATAACCTACCTACCTCTTCATACTTATGATATCATTGGATAGGGATACAACACAAAATTCTAAGGCCAAATACATAGAGGCAGCGATTTCATGACCTACTTACCAAACAAACTACTTTCCAGTATCTTCTGACTATTTTATATTTTTAATATCATCGCGTTCCATCGCATTTATATCTCATCTAGGACACCGTGTGTGACGTAGGTTCTTGTTATATTTTCGCGTCGTAACAAATTACGTTCGGCGCCATTTATTTGGCTTGGGAACGCTAAAATGGCCCTTTTATGTGTTTTATATAAAAATGGTAAGGGTAATTGATTAACCTGGTGAGTCTCGTGACATTGAGAGAGACAGGACATGACTTTACCGTTTACTTCTTAATTTTGGCCCATCGCGTAAAGTATTTTTTACGATGTTTAGATGAATTTCAGAACCGTGTTGAAAATGTCAATGTTCTAGCTTCTTAGGGACTGTTTTGTTCACTCTTTTTAGGTTCCGTAGTCAACAAGGAACCCTTATAGTTTCACCATGTCCGTCTTTCTGTCTGTTCGCGGCTTAGCTCAGAGACTAGAAACATTAATCACGCCGACAAAGTGGTAAAATATAATCTTGAAAAAAAATATTGTAGGGTACCTCCCATGCACGCAAAGTGGGGATGTTTTTCTTTTTTCTCATATCGTTGGATAGGCCGTTAAAAATATTTGTTAGTCAAATTCGCCCCCCCCCCCCCCCCCTCCAGCTAAATGGTTGATTTTGGATAATATGTCAAAAAATTAACGGCAATAGTATAGGTATATAACGAAGTTAAAAGAAAAACTGTCACGGCTGAGTAAGCTTTATAAGTTAACAAGTAACAGTCGACCAACTGACGGCACGGTTGGCGCAGTGGTTAAGCGATTGACTGCTGCGCTGCGTGTCGCGGGTTCGATTCCCGCACGGAACAAATATTTGTATGATCTACAAGTAGTTGTTCCGGGTCTGGCTGTTTGTGTATGTGAGTTTAAATGTTTGTAAACACACCCACGATACAGGAGAAATCCTAGTGTGGGGCAAAGCTTAAAAAAAAAAACTTATAATTGTAGTTCAAATGAAAAAAAAATACAGATAATAGTTCTATTCTTATAGATAACAGGAAAACCTATAAGAAGTCTATGGTATTAAAATAATAAATGGTAAATCACTCAATATTGTGTGTACCGTCACGAGCACCAATATGTATACACTTAGAAAAATTCAAAATCAAATTTTCTCGTGAATAACGATTGCAACTTTGAGATACGACCTTATTATACAGTAGCATAAACTTATAACTATTATATAATAGATCTTATCTCAAAGTTGCAATCGTTATTCACCAAGAAAATTACACAATTACATATTGGTGCTCGTGAGTGTACAAACTTACATTTGCAGTTTGAATGTATGGGGGAGCATTTTTTTCAAGTACAATGTTAAGTTGGTTATTTTGATCAAATTCCAACACGCACTTTGTTACAAAATTAAAAAGGCAATCATGTCTGATTTCAAACAGTTACTTATTCAAATTTTTTATAGATTGTGACTTGAATTTCAAAAATGTAATGTGATGTGTATGTATGATGTAATGTAATGTGCTTTCTGTTTTTGAATAATTACGTTTTTGCAGATGTCGCTCGGTCTATTTTGTATTCAAATTATGCTAGTTGTAGATCAGTACTAATTATTACTCTCAAGATATTTTTGAGTTAGTGCTAGGCATTTTCAATTATCATTATTACACTTCATAATCATTTAAGGGATATTATTAATTGCACATCAAATAAGTAATCACCTTTCAATTTATTTCCATCATTTATATAATTTTTTACATCAAATAAACTAAATTGTTTAACAAAACTAGTGCAGGCAGATAATTTGAAAATATACATTAACACTACATTACATTGTTCCTCTAATGCGAGATAAATAAATAAATCCCTTTAAGAAAATCTAAAATTGATATACCTAAGCTTAAAATGTATGAGATTGAAATGCCGAGTGACTGAAATATCGAATGATTAAAAATGTCGATAGCCATTATACCTAAGTTCAAAATGTCGACAATTAATACACTTAAGTTCACGATTTTTTTTTATTACCTATGCAAGAGCGAGCGCAGCGAGCTCGAGATTTGGTGCACCCTGACTCGGACAGGTTAGGTACAAAGGGGATGGCGGGGTCTAGTGAGCGAGCGTAGCGGGCTACCGAAGACGGCCACCCTTCACCCAAAGAACTTCGTGTTTTTTTTTTTTTTTTAACCACTCACATATATTGGGGCCCGCCATTATTATTGCTTGGAAACAAATTTAGACCCGCTTCGATATTTAGGTCTTTCGATGTCACTTTTATAGATAATTAAAAAGCTTTACTTTAAGATAAAAAGCGGTGCGCCACCAATATACATTGTTGTTTGTTTAGTTATATTTCGAGTTGAGTATTTTGCTGTGCAATCAGTAATTTTGATTGGAATTAAAATTATTTTTGGATACAAAAAGTTTTTTTTTTTTTCGATTTGCCTTTAAATACTACCCATTTTTTGGCAAGCCAAAGATGTTTGAGCGCCAATTTATTGTCATAATTAATTTACGTAGTGAAAGTTTGAATTTTTGAGTCAAAACACATGGAAAAATTGAATTGGAATTTTTCAAATGCAGCAATTATTTTTAGAATGGAGTAAGTAGTATATAAAATAAGATTGCATTTTATTACAATGGAATAATTTCACGAACTGATATAACGTTTCCTGTTTTTATGGCCATATTTATTTTATTTATTTACTAAAACATTATAAATTATAAAAAAATACTGCAAAAAGGCGAACTTAATGTCTTAGGCTAGCTACCATACCTACCATACCCACACACTTAAAAGTACCGTACCATTACTACCAAATTCTAACCAGATACCCAGACTAATCTCAATTTAAAACTGACTGATTTTACAATAACCACAGAATATTTTCTACTAAAATCAAAAATAAATCGAGTTTCAGTACCGATTATTTTCCAAGAATACCAGCCTCAGAATCAAATAACAAAGCTACATAAAAAATTAACATAGACGTCTCCGAGTTCTATATTTAGCTCCATAATCAGCTTAGTCCATTTGAGGGGTAACCCAAAAGGTTTTTCTCTCTCAGGACTTTTCTCGACGGCAACAAAAAGTAAGATAATCAAGTCTTATTACTATCAATCATTCAGCGACGTCTGGACGATGACAAAGGAGCTTTTAAACTTTACACTGAGAACAGTGACCGAGCTTTTGGAGGGTAGATGAATCAAAGAGATTTTATTTCTCAATTTGGGACACCTAACTTATGGTAAAAGAAATACCCTCCTTAAGAAGTCGGGTAAAAAGTAGTTAAAATTCCATCGTTTTTTCACGGTTTCTAATAAGATTAGGGAATCAAGAATCCGCTCATTATTACTAGGAAGGTATACTCATACTCATTATACAAGGTTATAATATATATTTTTTTCCTTTATTTGCTTGAATATGGGTACATGGGGTGATACATACAACAAAAGTTCTTTAAACCATATCCTACCTAAACAGGTGTGCAAAACACTTATTACATTATTCATTAATTTAACTAAAAACACTAACAACCTTGCAGCAGTGCTTTCTGTAAACAACTCACCGTGAAACACAGGTGAAGTGAGCTATCATTCCGTTGATGCTAGGTATTGACACTGTGTATTGATGCTCACTTCACCTGAGTTTTTTACAGAATATACAGGGTGTTAAAGAAATTGCGTGCCACAGCTAGGGGTAGGTTCAGTATCGATAAAGGTACCCCGGAAAAAAAATAAACATTAAAAAATTATTGCAAGATCAACATAATTTGGTAACTACTAACTTAAAATAGCAATCGTGTAGAGTTATAAATATTTTACGTCACACCTGGCCATAATGTGAGTTTTACCGGACGCTACGCGTACAATAAAACTCGCATTTTGGCCAGGTGAAGACGTAAAATTTTGTACTCACCATGGGCAGTAAAAAAGTAAGCCCTCTATCGCATATTTACAACCCTCGTCTGCGGCTCGGGTCACAAATACCTGCGATTTCGGGCATTCTTTCTTTTCCAGCCCTTGGTAATTAATGTACTATTATTTGTTTAAATGCTTTAATTTGAAGGAGATAAGCACGCTAAAGAACGATCTAGAGGAATGTGGCCGTTTTTCTTTAGAATGAATTTTGTTGCTTCGTATTTCATCAATATGAAACTTTATAAAAGGTATTAGAACATTCTAGACACACTTACCGAGGTCGCTGTTGAGCCGTTTTTCATAATTCCTTCTCAGTCACGAGATAATATTTTTTTAAAGGAGTGGCGCTAATGGACCGATGTATGCGCTCTTAAGAACTAGCTGGTGCCCGCGGCTTCACCTGTGTGGCTTGTCTTTTATTTTGGAAAACGTAGCCTACGTTAATCCTTATACCATCAGCTATCTGCAAGTGAAAGTCCCGTCAAAATTGGTCGAGCCGAATTAAAAATTGTGTTATGTAAAAGTTGTTATTATTATCCATACTAATCCACACTAATTCACACTAATATGATAAATGTGAAAGTAACTCTGTCTGTCTATAACGTTTTCACGCTTAAACCACTGAACCGGTCGTCATGAAATTTGGCAGATATACGTATAGCCTGGGATATAGACAAGGACATAGGCTACTTTTTTACGCAATAACTGACATCCACGCGGGCGGAGCCGCGGGCAAAAGATAGTCGTATATACTTTCATATGCATTTAGTAAAAAGTTATTATTTTGACATTACAAACAGACACTTGGATTTTATTTATTTGTATCATCTACGGCATCTACAACGCCACATGTGAACTACGCATCAAAGACCTGACGTCACAAATCCTGCATCGCGCAATCAGAGTTTACCACGCGACTGGCATATATACAACATCCCGACATCAACCGTTGGGCAGTTGCCCACCAGACCTAGCACCCGTCTGGTCAAAGGATCCTCCCTTTTCAATAGAATATCAGTGAACTTTACACCCAGTTCCTCATACCCCTATAGTATGTATGTATACCTACAGATAAGTGTAGATAAGTGGACAAGCCTTATCGGAAGTCTACCAATATTATCGGGTCAAGTCCCAATTACACGAGATTCAATGGTCACATTAACCACAAAGTTTTGACATCGAAACTTATTTATTAGTTACCTCGACGCGTTTCTCCGAGTTCTCAATCCCAAGAAACCAATATACGAAGTATTCGTAGAAATACTTGGAGAGAAAATAGATCAGGGAACGGAAATTATGTATGAGTGGGTTTCGTTCTAACTTTTTGATGTAGGTAATTGAATTAGTTTTGTGATAAAGCCTGAGACAAAAGAAACTCCATACTGATTAATCTTAAATCAGTATGGAGTTCTCAGGCTTCAGACTTATTCGGCTTGGTATGATTCGCCACTTCCGAGCGGCACAAACGAATCCATACTAATATTATAAATGTGAAAGTAACTAGTTTCACGCCTAAACCGCTAACCCGATTGTCATGAAATTTAGCAGAGATATAGCCTGAGATATGGAGAAGGACATAAGCTACTTTTTTACGCGACAACCGACATTCACGCGGGCGGAGCCGCGGGCAAAAGCTAGTATTATATAGATACTAGTTTTACCCGGCCCGACTTCGCACGGGTAACACTATCTACCCTCTACTTATCCTACCTACCTACCTTATCGTAAATTCTTAAATAAAATGAATAAAAAAAACCCTGCCCTACCTACCTACCTATCCTTCCTACTTACTCTTTCTACCCTACCCTTCCTATCTACCTACCTATCTTACCCTACCAACCCTACGTAGGGTAGGGTTGGTAGGGTAAGATAGGTAGGTAGATAGAGAGAAACGAACATCAAATCAAACGTTATCGTCGAGTAAACTAAACGCACGCTAGGAGACGTCCTAAGGTGACCGAGCTCTTTAATTCGCATATTAACAACATTCACATACTTAATTAATTTTTCACAACTAGCTGACCCGACAGACTTCGTTCTATCAAAAAGTATTTGACTGTGACAGTTTGTCTACGCGCAAAGGAATATAGTATAAACTCCATTGCTCTACCCTACCCTACCTACCTACCTACCTATCCGACCCTACCTACCCACCTACCTACCTACCTACCTACCCTACCCTACCTACCTACCTACCAACCCTACCCTACCCTACCTATCCTACCTACCTACCTACCTACCCTACCTACCTACCTAAAGTACTAATATCGCTATTAAAAATTCGGGTTGGTAGTAGAAGGGTGAAAATTTAGGGTTGCATGTGTTTTTTTAATACCGAATCATAAAAAAAAATGTATTTTAGGACCCCATAACAGGTATTATTTGAGGTAAGATTAAATACATGCCTATTTAATTGTGAGCAAACGTAGTTAAAATTAAAAGTAAACAAACAACATCTCCGATCGGCCGTTGCCCTTCTTACCGAAGTGAAAACAAACAAATATAGTAAATATAATATGCAAAGCAAATTCATATTCAATTTCAAAGCTATCCACACTCAACCGTGTAATCGAATTGATACATAGAATGGCGTCAAAATAAAATGCTTTCGATAAAATCGAGAATAGGGTTGTCAGCGTTAAAAAAGATTGCATAAAAATCTCCCCTTGTTATTTATCTCATTTACTTGATCGTGAGAAACGTTTAATTTTTGGTAAATAGGAGGTCATTTATTTTAAAATTATAATTGTTACCCTTATGGGGCAAAGTAGTTGGTCGCTATGTCCACAAAATATTACAGTCACTAATCTTTTGGCTGACACGGTGATTATGACACCGAAATGAAACTTAAATTGCATTTAATTGATCATTGGCTAAAATTGTGCCTAGCGAAATGTACAATGCATCGGTACAACCGATCTTTTAGGTCATTGGCTTAATTGGTAAAACGATTGCTGCTACGCCTTGCATATTTCATCCAAGCAGTACGAGTAATCCTTAAATTGATAGCCAACCCGCGATATGTAGGGTGTTTATTCACCTTTAAGCGAATTTAATCACAATGATGTGGGGAAAGTTTGCAACCTCAATTGGAACCCATCACAATCCCGTTCACTGTCTAAGCTATTTTCTGTTTTTTTTTTTTTAATTAGGTTCAGTAGTTTTTGAGATAAATGAATGTTTAAATTTCGTCAATTCACTTATTACTTTAAAAAAATATTTTTTTAAATTATAAAAAATATATATTTGAGACCCTCATATAAGCCCTTTGATATGTCACACGGTACAGTTTGGAAAACTTTTTTTTTTAATTTTCTTGTTTGCCCCCCAAAACTGACCCCAGTATTCTAAATTCATTTATTTACAGTTCACGTCCGTGTTTGGGTCACTCAAATTGATATGTTTACCTTTCAACTTAATCGGTCCATTATATTCGGAGCAAATTGGCTGTGACAGACGGACAGACAGACAGACAGACACACGAGTGATCTGTAAGGGTTCCGTTTTTTCCTTTTGAGGTACGGAACCCTAAAAACCGTACATTTACCGTCGT